>OZ012659.1:59256991-59543991 GCA_963942545.1 Oxycera nigricornis | reverse complement strand
CGATAAGAAATGGCGCCCCAGACAGCGATAAGAAATGGCGCCACCGGAAGCGATAACAGGTGACGTCATGCGGGGGCGGTAATCCGATACCCGTGGGAAAAAAATGGGGACCGTGGGAAAAAGTGGTCCAGAACTCTCCTATCCTATCTACTTTCTTATGTAGGTTGGTTCGCAAATGGTATGACCATCGCGAACTCTGTATTTCCATATTGCAATGCTCGCAATGCATATTGATAAAATAAGATTTTTTTCTTTCTCGAAACCTAAAAGCAAAATGTCAGTTCCTTGGTAAAACGCAGAGGGGGAAGTCTACGAATGGACATGAATAATTCATACATTGAAAATTAACAACCAATTCGTTCTCAATGCAATCTATACCCGCACACGGTGAGCGGTATGACTCATCCTTTCACCAACGCAAAAGAACATATTCAACACTTTTCACTTTCAACTTTTCCAACAAATGTATAAACGTATAAACCAACGATCAATACCAGCGCGGCATGACTCATTTTTTCACGCACATAAACAAAAGGTGCGCGGTATGACTCATCCTTTCACTAACGCAAAAGAAAATATTCAACACTTTTCACTTTAAACTTTTCCAACAAATGTATAAACGTATAAACCAACGATCAATATCAGCGCGGCATGACTCATTTTTTCACGCATTTAAACAAAAGATTCAACACTTTCCACTTTAAACTATCTCGGTAAACAGATATACGTATAGGCCAACGATTAATACGAAAAAAAGATACTTTCTGTCGACGCGTGTGGGCATGAAGATACAATAAATATTAATATTTTACATATAGTTCATTAATATGCAATTTTCACTTTCCAAAAATCAAGAAATACAAAAAATGTAATAACAATATTATCGTTTTACATATATTTGGTTAATAAACAAACTTCACTTATAACAATAACAATATATATAAAAATATATCAAGTACTCACCAAAACAAACGTATCTTACAACTGAGTGCAGTTGTCTCTATATTTCACAGCCACAGTTATTGTTTTTTTCTTTTAAAATTTTCACTTGCACTGTCACTTGTACTTTTTCGTCACTTTTCTTTACTGTTTCCACTTGATTTACGATTTTTATTGTTAATACAAAATCCTCTCATGTGACGTACGATGTCAACCGTCAATCGAATAAACTATCCGTGCATACCCGGTTTTATACTTTTACCGAAAATCTGAAATTAGAAAAACCACAAACATTCGCCTGTAATTCTTTCAATAATATTTATTAAATTCGCATATTTAACCATTTTCGGAAATGAAGCAACCACAACAGCAGTATTTCTAATCATAATTCCATCAAAATAAATTTCAATCATATGAAGAAACATTGTTCCCAAGAAGATTAGAAAACCGCAACAATATTCCCATAAACCAATCCAATTCCCATTATCAAAATAAATTTGCTTGCGGTGAGCACTCACCTCCGGCACTACAAAACTAGTCAATTCACATGCTGATAAGAACTCCAAGCGCTAAGTTGGCACGCCACTTCTTATCTCCCGTCGGCAAAACTATATACTCTTGCGCCCTGCAATACGCGTCTTATCGGCCTAACAAAATTCGTTTTCATTCAATACGTATCATGAAAAAATCATAAACTACTTGCGTCTGTCTGATAGTAGCTTGAATCATTCACACTATTCCTACTGAACTAGCAATTTATTCGTCATCCATCTAACATATCATACGTCATCCATCCAACGCTATTCGGAATTCCCTTATTACATATGAATCACATAATGCGAAATACACACACGTCACATCACACTCCTTATCAGCTAAGACCGGAAGCCAGCTAACCACAAACATTTTTCATACGAAGTGAGCTAGAACATACCTTTCTATACTACTTTTATTCTTACCATTCAATTGTACACTGCATTGTCTAAAAAGTGAATGCATGAGACCATCCGTCCCACAAACTTTCTAAAGTCTCTCCTTCTCCCATCGTGATGTTATTATCTACTTGTCAAATTTATACAATGCACGCTTTCTTAACTGTCGAGTTACGGCAGCAGCCTCACCTTTCCGTAACATAACGTACTTACGTTATACTTATATCAATATTTCACCTTCTAAATAACTAGAACAATGCTTTGCCCTATCGTAAATACATCGTGACTATGTCACAATGCATTTCCCTATTGATACTGCTAAATCATCACAATTAAGATATTACAGCACATGTTTATGTTTTCGCGACCCGCTGCGAGCATTTTTTGTTTATCCTTATGTGTGGCGATCTCTCGCCTAAATTTCAATATGAAGACCACACACAACTGGCGCAGTCGGTTAACAACCTACATTGTTCGTGATTCACGAGTAAAAGGAGTTTTAATATTCACAAAATAAAGTGTTTGAAGAAAAAAAACACAAAACACACAAACAATATCACTTCTCACCAGCAACCGAGCAAGGATCCCGCTCCATCATTCGAGTCGAGGATCATAGACTCACCAGCAACCGAGCAAGGATCCCGCTCCATCATTCGAGTCGAGGATCACAGACTCAACAACGAAAATAGTTCATCATCCCAGGAGACCTAGTTACCGGCCTCTAATTATTCATCGTGTGAAATCACCGATTCTTTTATTTCATCGTGGAAAACAGCTTTCCTACATCGAGGGAACAAAACCCCAATTTTCATCACCGTAGGAGTATATTTTATCGGTCCCAGTATTCGTCGTGGAGAAAAAAGCTTTCTTACATCGAGGGAACAAAACCCCAATTTTCATCACCGTTATCGTGAGTAAACCAAGTTACATCTATTTTTGTATCTTTATATATATACATATATTATTTTATTGTGCTCCGAAAAATTGTGAACAGTTCTTGTGATTACGAAATCGTCCTTATTATTTCTGCGCGAGAGTATACGTTTCTTTTTGAAAATATGTCAACCCCTGCGGAAAGTGCGGCTCAGCTCCGTAGCTTTGATGCTAATAGCCTCGAAAACAACGCGGAAGTGAATAATATTGAACCACCGGTGGCAATACCAAATGTTGTTCCAAATTTTCAGTTATCCTTTGAAAACATTTTACATGAAGCCAATCGCTTACATGAGTTTTCTAATACGAAAAATAGTATTTCTCTACAAGCTTTTTGGAACCGTGTCGATCAAATTTTGCAATTATGCGAAACGGCAGCCCATCAGCAATATGTGGAGTAAATAGTGATCACGAAAATTCGTGGGGAACCACACTTCATCGTTGATAAATACCCTTTCGCAAGGTGGTGCCAAATTAAACAAGTTCTATATGAGAACTTTGGTGTTTCTGAGCCATACCAGGCATTAATTAACGACATGAATCGTATCAAATTTGATATTAATGTTGATAAAGTTTACCGTGAAACCAATATTGTTTTAAACAAACTAAACACGAAGTTTTCACAAGACCCCCAAAAAGACTTGTTTCAACATTTCCAGCCACACTTTAACGAAATTTTTGCGCTTTCAAGATTTAAAGCTTGTATTCCGGAATACAAATCAATATTAATTGAGATGCGACAGTGTGGTACGTTACACAGTGCATACTCTATACTGAAACAAGCACAACAGCTTCGTGACAGTAATTCGCCTCACGACACTCAATCTGGTTACAAAAAACAGCACAATAATACTAATTTCAACTCAAAGTTTATCCCTAACACAAGTTTTAATCAATCACGCGACACTAATAATTCGCAAAATTTTAATAATAATCGTTTTGGCTATCAAAATAACCCAAATTTTAGATCTCGATATGAGAATAATTCTGTAAATAGACCAAATAATAATAATCATTATTCTCAGCGGGAACCACAACGCCCTTTCAATAATTCTAATAGGCAATATCAACCTCATTATCAAGGTAATCACACATATCATAATACTTATCAACGACATGGTCCACGTTCACGCATTGTTCAAGCTACTGATGCTGAAAATTTTCGAGTATCAGCCTCGGATCGCCCCCAAACAGTAGAAAACCCTGCCCATGGGAATTACCAATAATTCCCATTACAATCAATAATAAAACACTTCGTTGTTTAATAGATTCTGGTTGTAATACTTCACTTTATATAAAAATATATTTCCCGAATCGCATACACTCGACAACCCTATAAGGTTGAGTAGTCTGCATTCAAGGGAAATAATAGAAAAAGGTATTTGGACCAATTTCCCGGAAGAATTTAACCTACCTTCTTCAAACATTGAATGGAAATTGACAAATTTACCAAACCCCAATTTCGACGCTATTCTAGGACAAAATGTGTTAGTCCATACTAAATCAATAATTAATAATAACGACGGTTCTATTACAATTAATGGTAACAAAGTTCCTTTTATAACAGAAGACCAAGACCCAAAAACGGTATCGAAAAGTCTTTGTCTTTCTCTTGATCAAATTTCCCCCACAGTTGGAAGCTCAAATACACTCCAAAACATCAAAACCTCTCATTTAAATGAGGAAGAAAAATGTAATTTATACCAATTGCTTTATCAATTTAAAAATTTATTCTACCACGAAGGGGATATACTTACCTCGACAAATGTTGTAACGCACAACATTAAACTTACCTCAGATAAACCTATATTTACTAAAATATATAGGTTACCACAAATCCACCAAAAAGAAGTGGAAAGGCAAATAGCCGAAATGTTGGAAAATAAGATAACCCAACCATCGAACTCTTCCTATAATGCACCATTGTGGATTGTAACTAAAAAGGTAGACAATTCCGGGCAAACAAAGTGGAGACTCGTTACAGATTATCGTAAACTTAATGATATTACGATTAGTGATAAATTTCCCATACCTAATATAGAAGATTTATTTGATAAACTGGGAAAATCTAATTATTTTTCCACCATCGATCTTGCGAAAGGATTCCACCAAATTCTAGTTAAACCAAGTGATCGAGCAAAGACAGTTTTCTCGACACGTAACGGACACTACGAATATTTGCGAATGCCTTTCGGTCTTAAAAATGCCCCCGCGACATTCCAAAGAATGATAAACTCAGTTCTGAAGGAATACATAAATAAAATTTGCGTAGTCTACCTTGACGATGTATTGATTTTCAGCAATTCATTAGAAGAGCATATGGACTCACTTCGTAAAATTTTCAGAAAGCTCAGAGAGTTTAATTTAAAAATTCAACCAGATAAATGTAACTTTTTCACTCACCAAACAGAGTTTTTGGGTCATATTTTAACACAGGACGGAATCAAGCCGAATCCTGATAAACTTAATAAAATACAGAATATTTCGATTCCCAAAACCGTTAAACAACTTCGTTCTTTCCTGGGCTTAACGGGGTATTACAGAAAGTTCATCCGAGACTATTCTGCACTACCAGTCCCTATGACAAAGTTTTTGAAAAAAGGCGCTAAAATTAATGTAAATAATTTCGAATATATTGAAGCTTTCGCTAAATTAAAACTTCTGCTTACTACTCCACCTGTCTTAAGTTACCCAGACTTCTCAAAGGAATTCACGTTGACAACGGATGCTTCCCAATATGCGTTAGGCGCAGTGCTTTCTCAAAATAACCATCCTTTAGCTTATGCTTCGCGAACGTTAAATTCGCACGAAATCAATTACTCTGCAATCGAGAAAGAACTACTCGCGATAGTTTGGGCTACAAAAAGTTTCAGACCTTATCTATACGGTCGTCATTTTAATCTGGAAACAGATCATCGCCCTCTCGTTTGGCTTAATTCTTTGAACGAACCAAACCAAAAGCTAATCCGCTGGAAATTGCGACTTAACGAGTTTGATTTCAATATCAAATACATCAAGAGTAAAAATAATGGAGTTGCCGATTTCTTGTCCCGTATGGACAAAAATTTCATGGAAGATAAGGATGTACATGTAAACGAGGAGTCTCATTTACAGGAAAATCCAATATGCCGGAGCATAACCCGAAATATACCTGACCAAACTTTACAAGAAATTTTAGACATTTGCAACGAGCAAAATACTGAGCTCCCCGAAGTAATCAACATTCCAAGTACTTCCCAATCCACACAAGTGCAAAGAAACTCTACTTGTCTCCCCTCGGAAGCAAACGGTACAGGTACTATCCATTCAGAATCGCAAAACCAAAATACCTCGATTTCAATGAAGGATGATTACATCAATAAATTCAAATTTCAAATTATACTCTCCAACCAAAATTTTCCACCGCCTATTAACAAAACACGCATCCAAATTCGCGAAGATGAATTACTTCTTCACGAATATGTACAAAATTTAATGGATAAATTGCCTCCTAATAAAAGCATAGCCATTTATTCCGATCTAAACGATCATTGTTTTAACAAACTTCAGCTAAAGCTCCACGAAGTCTTCGATAGCTCCTATAAATTTATAAAAGTGTCCCGTATTCTGAAAGACCTCCAGTCAGAGGAGGAAGCGATTTACCAAATCCACATGTATCATACAAAAGAAATAGGACATGGCGGAATAGACAAAACATTTAAAGGAATCTCACAACATATTTACTATCCTGATTTAAAAACTTTGGTGACACGCTACGTCAATAATTGCGAGCCATGCAATACAGCAAAACACTCGACTTCTCCAATAAAACCAAAATTCAAAATCACGGAAACGCCCGAAGATATAAACCAAATTTTTCATATAGACGTTTTTTCATCGATCGCCTAAAAGTGGCTACATGTATCGATAAATTTTCCAAATATGCAACTTGCCTTATTTGACCAGATCAATCTAAACCTTCATTAAAAGAAGCAGTATTATTTTTTCTATCAAATCTAGGTAAACCAAATTTAATCGTTGCCGACAACGAATTTAATAACTTTTTCATACAAGAACTGTGTAATGACCATGGCATACAAATACACTTTACCAAACCCAATTCACACACGGGTAACAGTGATGTCGAACGTCTCCATCAAACAACTGCTTCAAAGTATCGAACAACCTCTTCCAGAGATTCGCCTAAATCACGCCTTTATACTTCCCTGTACTTCTATAATCGCCAAATACACTCATCTATTGATACAGAACCTTTCAAAGCACATCATGGCCTTTCAGATAAATCTAAAATTATAAACATAATGAAATTAAATAAGGAGAGATCAATTAATAAGCAAAATAAAACACGCGAAAATTACGAAGAAATGAGAACCACCGGATACGTTAAAACCCCTAACCGCGCAGCTAAACATTTGGCTAAATACACTAAACGTAATTTCGATAATATAGCACATGTCAATATTAAACGCCCGAAACGTTTTGTTATCTCAGATGTCAACTCACCCGAAACTTCTACAAGGAATCATTTTATTCCTAATATCACTGTTAGTTTCAAGCGACATCCAAGTTGAAAATTTAGAATCAGAAAATGGAGTTATTCTAATTAACAAACAACGAATACATCTTATCGCGGATCATTATCACATTTTTCACAAAATTAATTTAACCGATTATCAACATACTTTGTCAACACTTGCAAAAATCACTGTCCAAACTTCTGATAATAAAACAAACCTCATTATCCAATACTTTCCTGATCTTAAACTCGAGCTAGTACATCGAGTTGACACATCACTAGATAAAATCAGTAATCAACTAAAGAAACAAATAATTGCTAACGAAATGTTTGAAAGAAATTTGGAAATCATCAAAAAAAAATCAAACTTTAACTTCAAAAGACCAATTTAAAAATTATTCATTCTGGACTACTAACGAACTTAATAATTTCAATGTACAAGTTCATTACCTAAAATATAAAAACATTCTGAGAGATTTTACATATGAAGTAGATAAAGTAATAGATAACATAAATACAGCACGCTTTGGCATAATGTCTCGTTCTATACTTGATCGAATCGAAATCGAACAAAATTTTATATGCTTTTACGAATTGCAAGAACTGTAAATTTAAATAGTTGCTAGAAACTACTATAACATATTGTATATTATATTAAATATTCCTATATTTTACGATAAGCCTGTATATACCTACAATTTACGTACAATAGCTCTGAAAAATTATACTAAAATTAACTTACCTAATCAGGTAGTTGTTAAGTTCAATGACAAATATTTCGCCGAAAATAAATAAATATTTAAAGAATCCAATAAATTGTGATACCAGATGTAAATTTTTGAAAACAAATAATAATACACTTATAGAGGTAATTGAATCTGGATTGATATTCGCCAATAATTTTAACGACAAAGTAGATATATCATAACTGTAACGAAAACACTTCAAAAATTTTGAGAATTTTGTTATAAATTTTAATAATTGTACAGTTAAATTGCTCGATAAAGTGTACACAAATAAAGTAGTAGGATTTTCACATAAACTTATATTGTCACCTCTTATCGCTTTAAATTTTACATAAGACGAAGTCACTTTCGAGGATATTAAATTCAAACATGGCGAAAAGCTGAAAGACATTAAACTTATAGAATTTAAGCACAAACAGAACACAATCATTTCCTCCATTTCAACTATTGTAATATGTATTGTAATAATATTTTGTATTTATATATAACTTAAATGCAGACGTAAAATAATAAATATTAACGTAAATTCACCTGCTCGAAAGCCCGCGAATAAATTCGATAAGAGTTAAATACGAGAAACAGAAAAACGAGATTATTATTGAATCGGGAGCTTCAATCTAACGGAGGGGGAGTTACGGCAGCGGCCTCACCTTTCCGTAACATAACGTACTTACGTTATACTTATATCAGTATTTCACCTTCTAAATAACTAGAACAATGCTTTGCCCTATCGTAAATACATCGTGACTATGTCACAATACATTTCCCTATTGATACTGCTAAAGCATCACAATTAAGATATTACAGCACATGTTTGTTTTCGCGACCCGCTGCGAGCATTTTTTGTTTATCCTTATGTGTGGCGATCTCTCGCCTAAATTTCAATATGAAGACCACACACAACTGTCGTCGTCTTTTTATAGTTTTGTTGGTCTTGCTACAAAATTCATCAATTTTTTGGAATAAAATTCAAATTAATTTCACTCTTAATCTTTTTCATTCATTCATCAGCTTAAACAAACAAAAACCGGCTTGTCGCAGTGAGTTCTTTCGTATATTCACGTATATAGACAGTTTTGGAGTATAATTTATTACTTCGATCTTCAATGTTTGCTAAGGAAATGTTCCAATATTTAAATTTGGTCTGATTGTTGTGAATACTGTTGTAACTGCTTTCTTCAAAGCGTTCATGGCAATAATATGAAGGAGAAGATGAAGATTATTGTGAATTGTGTTTACCTGGCGCTTACATTAATCATCAAGGTCGATGTTATAATCTTCAACACAATGTTTTGTATACACGATTTGAATATTGGTGTGTTTCCTTTATCTCATCCAGAGTAGCAATGACGTGAGAAAATCTGAAGTCCGATCGCTCGATCGAGATTGATAGCAATCAAACAAAAACTACTGTACAGACGTAACTTCGTAGTCTCAATTTTCCTGCAATAAAAAGATTTTGTTAAAGAAAATCCATAAAAAGCATGGAAGCACTTATTTACTTACTGCTCAAGATGGACGGTAGGGAACGGCACCAAAAGAAGAGTAATATGACGATCTTTTGTTCTCAATCTTCTTATTTCGCCTTCAGGTGGCAGTGCGTTACGCTCAGCAAACAAGATGAGACACTCGTTCGCAAATACAATGCGATTGGTGCCGTTCCCTACCGTCCATCTTGAGCAGTAAGTAAATAAGTGCTTCCATGCTTTTTATGGATTTTCTTTAACAAAATCTTTCCAAAACTGTCTATATACGTGAATGTACTAAAGAACTCACTTGACGATCTAAAACACAACACTACTACTAAAAATGATCAGTAATTACTCACATAATATAGCCCTTATTGATATCTTCACTTACACTGAATTTAAGTGCTTTAATTTGTCGATCATATTTTAGCAACAGGCCCAACATATCAAGAAAGTTTTGAGAAATGATAGCAGCAAATCTTGTTTATCATTGCAGTGATGATTCTAGAAAAAGAATAGCATCTTGTAAGGAAGCTCAGGAAGAGAATCAACCAGTCTGCAAAATTTGTCGTCATTTTGAGAAAGTCTAAGTATCTGCGATCTCCCAACAAATTCAGCCCTGAACGAACAATAAACAAGGCTTCTAGCATATCAACTTGCAAAAGTGCAGATATTTCTTAACAACAATGCAAAGCATTTTTTGCAAATGATGTATCTTTGTATTGTTAATATTATTGATGCAACAAAGTATTCTTTATTTGACTATTATGCTATTATAAGCTTAAAATTTTATGGTTAAATATTCAATTTGTACTAATAAATAGGCAGTAGTTGGATAAAATAAATCCACTGATAACGCACAAGGCAATCGTTTGAATTGTAACTTTGATGAAGTTTCAATCTTCCAAGTCTAGTGATAAGTTGTTTACCCGTTTTTATAGGTTGCAGCACATAAACTGGAAAGAATCAATAAACCTGAGTTCAATTGATTCGTTTGTATTGGCGCATGGTATGGTGCGCTCAGAAGCGGCATCCCCGCACCTCATTCACGGCAACCTGAAAAACCAATCCCATCGCTCGAAGACGAGAATCTGGTTTGGCAACTACCCGACCGGTTCTTGCGAGAGAACTGTTATCGGATCGCTTGCTCGTTTTTTGCTAGGTCGGGAGAAGACATTTCCTTGTGACTTAAGCGAGTGGAATTTTTTTCGTGTCTGTTTTCGTGGCGGAATATCTATCCTTCTGATATTTGAACTCATTATAAACAAACAAATTATTGAACATGGACGGAAAATTTAAAAAACGGGTTTAAAGGAGTCGGAACTTGAACCTATAGGGATCGAACGATAATAATAACGAATTTACTTATGAATTGTGTAATTTGGTTACTGTATAATTTGTCATTTAGTTGTACTGTACAATTTTTAACGCCTATAAAAAATTTCCATTAAGAAGCGTTTTCCTTTCGTCACATGTGCTATTTAGTTTTACATTTTTCGTATTTGTTACTACTAGGATGTTTTCTTCTATTTCAATAAATTCTGCTTCGTTGTTTTTAATATATTTACAGTTATTTCTAAATATACAACTTTTGCTATTTACAAGTTCCTTGAAGTATTTTCTTTCTTCTAATGTGTACGTTTGATTATCAGTGTGAATAATATGTTCGATTTTTTGGTCAATTTGTTTATAATTTGAATTTGGATTAGGTATGATGCGTTTTTTACCAAATTTTCGTGTTTCGATCGTGACTTTCATTGCAAATATTATGGAATCATTAAAAAATTTAACGACACCTGATTTGATATTGGATAGATTATTGAAAATTATTTCATAATTCAGAATTTCTGTGTTTGAAAGAATATCAGGATATTTTGTTCCTGATTGGCTAAAATAATGCTTTCTTGTATAGCCTCAACTTGTTTCCGTATTAGTTCCAGTTTGGTAAGGTGTTCCAAAAACAAATATTCGGAAAAATCTATATTACTTGATTTAACAATTTTGCTCATATCGTATCTATTATGTGGTTAATAAGTACAAAAGTTTTGTTAAAGTTATCGTTAATTTTAACTTGCTGGTTCACGTTGTCAATGATGTTATGGTTGTTTTTGTCGATGATGTTCAAATGGTTCTCTATGGGTTGTCTATCATCGTTGTTCATTGTCCCATACAGCCATTTCATTGTCATGCCCCCAAAATTGATAAGACGTCGTTTTCGCCTATTTGGTACTAGCGTTCCGATCATACTTTTAACATTTTCGATTTGTTGAAGTAACATAATTTTATTGGAATCTACTTGAGTTGAGTTGATTATTGGTTCTAGTTTGAATAAAATGTCTAGGATTAGCATAAAAACAGCACCAAGACGATGGAAAATACCTGCCAGGTTGTAAATGTTGTTTATTCTTTAAGTTGTAAGAAGTATTTCGAATAAAATTAAGGAATGAGTGTTATTGAAGCAATTGTCCCTATATTATTTCCAATATCATTTTTTTGGAGGTACGGAATGTGTTCTAGAGTAAACGTTAGTTCTTGCTTTCTGGAAATGTTTCCGGTGACCATGCAACTGAATACTCCGCAATTGCTGTTATTGGTTTGGCGTACAGAATTCAGTACGCTTTCCTTTGTTTACAAGGGACCAGTATCCAAAGCCACATTTCGTTTACCTAGAGCTTCTTCGTTTAAATATTGTTGTAATGCGATCAGGACTTCATTATTTTCTTTTCCCAAGGAATCGAAATATTTTATAGTCCTGTTTTAAATAAAGATAACGACCATGCACCAATGAACACGACCAACGTGAACGGGTACTAGAATGATATCATGAGAGAAAATGACGATATTTTTGGTTCAACTTATTGACTGAGTTATATCCCGATTCCATGGGCTTAGGCATGAAAAAGGTGTGCATAGAGTGAACTTTGATTACAGAACTTTGCTTCTTGCGGCGCTCCATTATGAGGTTCAAATAAAAATTTATAATATTATCGTTTAACCATTTTCCGTCTGCCAAGGTATCGATGTCTTGCTTGATTATATTAATTTTGAATTTAGAGACTAAAATTTCCTTGCGAATCTTGAATTTTCACCTGGGATAAGACAGATTTTGCTGATTAGTAAATTTTTTGAACTTCTGTTCATCTGTTGGTGATTGAGGAGAATTACCCTTATTGTCGTTATTGGTCGATGTCTCTTTTTGCTGGTTTTGATCAGGATGTTGGTTGTATTTAACTGGCCTCCTAATGTTGGATTCGTGAACGTTTTTAAGTTTTTGTTTCCTGGTCTTCATGCCTAACGGATTTGTAATTTTTTATAGTCTTCTCTCCCTGCATTCTTCTTGATTATTGCCTCTGCTTTAGATTTTTGTATTCGTTCTTGGATGGTTTTATGATCTATTTTGTATTCTTGGACTTCTTTAGGTGCAGCTTTTATTCAGTGATATGTATTATTGTTTAATTTCGTTGCCCTTATCATCTGAATTCTAGTCGGAAGTCTTTCTTCCAAGTTTAGAGCATGATATTTTTCAGAAACCGTGCTACGATACCTCTCGCTGTCTGCATTTCCTGTGTAACTATTGGGTTTTGTGAAGTGATACTAAATATTTTCTTGTTGAGGTAATCTCTTATACTGATTGTATTTAATTCGTTATCCATTTACAGAAATCTGTACTTTTCCTCTAATTGACAGGAATTCACTTATTTTCTCGAGGATTGTATGGTTATTTTTGTCTTCCATGTTGGAAATCGCACAGAAGTTTTTGTAATAAATTTAATTAACCCTTTATAACTCAACTAATAATAAAAATTCACGTATTTTTTAGTTTTGAATTTTTTTTACTAAGAAATGAGAAAAACGCACAAAAAGCGTATGTGACAGATGTGTCACACTGCCTTAAAGTGTTCTTTAAGATAAAGGGAACGCTTTATAACAATTGTAAAGTTTATTGTAGCATAATGCAACGCCACACTTTTCACAAATTGTGTGTTGTTTTTTTTTTTGTATTTTATCAGCTTCACCCACGAACAAATGCCACAAACAGGCGCAAAGTGAATTTCGCACGAATTTTGATACCCGTAACGCCATACAGTTCACAAGAATTGCATGAATAATCCATAGAGTGGTGAGTTACCGTCATGTTACAGTGACTTAAAATGGAATAAAATGTAAGGTGGGGAATTTGTAAGAAATTATTCCGTATGTTACAGTAATGTCACAAGGTGATATAAAGTGTTAAAGAGGATGGGTTTCAATAAATTTATTTTTAATACTTCAATACATGCACCATCCACACGCTTTGCGATTTAATTACAACACTCCTCTTAAATGATGTTCGTTGGTGGTCCAATTTCCGAGATCACATGTTGTGCAATATTTTTCCAATTTCTGTGCATTCAGAGGATTAATCAGCATATCTGCTGTCATATGTTCTGTAGGGCAGTATACAAAGTTCATTTGGTTGTTGTCCTTCTTCTCTTTGACGTAGCGGTATTTAGTGTGTATTTACTTGGTTTTACCACTGAATTTTTCGTTATCAACTAGCTTAATGCATTTCTGATTAGGCTGTTGCTATCCGCCCGATATCGTCAAACTAAGGGGTCAAAATTAGAAGAGTGTTTGTGCATATGTGGAGCTGGTGTGACGTAAAAACAACCGAGGGGAAGTTGAGAATGGAAAATGTAGTAAGAAGAGAGGAATGACAGTTGATAAGTGACAGATGGAGACAATTGTACTTTTGATATACGGGAAATTGGTGTCAATTTCTTTGCCAAGATGAATCAATTGGTAGGATCTGAAATGGAGCGTCATTAAGAGAAGAGCCAAAAATCATGTAGGATCGTGTAGCATATAACTCCGACGCAAGTTACAATTGATAAACAAGCTCCTAAGCTTGATGACCAATCTATTATCAACATACGTTTCTTCTAAACATCCGTTGTATCAAGTCAGCATTATTAAATTCCTTTAATATATCCAATTTCATAAACATCATGACTTCATTATGCTGATGCATGATTCATATTATAACGTATCAACTCATTGTTTACATAGCTGCATCATCTCATATTTATGCTGATGTATCTTATAATATCATATTTCATAAAATGCTGATGTTATCTTTTTATTCCCTTGATCAAAATTGCAACTATGCAATTTTGGGTTCTTTGTTTCCCATCTGTATAAATACCACTTGATCATCCAGATCAAAGTTAGTTGTTGGTTCTTATTCAATCAAGTTGTTACCTATTATTCAATCGAGTTGTTAATAATCATCAGTCGTGTTAGTATGTTATTAATCGATCATAAGTTATTATTCAAAACGTGTAGACTACTTGTTAATGAAGTGTTTTTAAATAAAAATAATGTGGTTTTAATTAATAATACCAAGTTTGGTATTAATATATGTTTTGAAGTAATCGAAGTGTAGAAACATAACTGGCGCAGTCGCTATTCTTAGTTGGGAGGAACTTCTTAGAATATAAACGAACCTCATTGAATTGGAAAACAAATCAAACACAGTCGAAGAAAATTCGTTGTGTTTAACAAAAGTGATTAGTGAAAAAACTAACTAACTCCAATCATACGAAGAAAATTCGTATGATCTTAAAACAACTGGTTTGAATTATATAATTCAAATAAGTAGATTGAACAAAATTCAATTGAAAAACTGAATTCAAAAACACCAAACCATAATAACTCAATAAATAACAAATAATATAAAAAATTATAAAAAATTGTGATAAAATAAAATAAAAGTGTAAACTGAATCTACAATCATCAAAACGTATCCTGACAAAACATATACTGTACACAACACAGTAAGTCACATTCAACGTATATATCTATAAAATGGCAAACGAAAAAAACCTGCATCCAGCGAATCCTTTGGAACTATCTTTTGAGGAGCTTATTAAGGAAGCTCGACGTCTTCCAATTTATACTGGAAATAATTGCGAATACGATCTCAACACATGGATAGAGGAAGCAGATACTCTTCTCAGCCTAACCCAAGGAAACCAACAGACGTATATATGTAGACTTATTCTTCATAAACTTCAAGGTCCTGCGAGAGCTGCTGTACAAAAACTCACCGAACCCAATTGGGCTACTGTTAAATCTCTTCTTATTTTCACTTTTGGAATAACTGATAGTTATAACAATATTGTTACTAACATACATAAAGTAAACAGTCATAATAAAAATATTGATGACATATATAATTCATTGAATAACCTTTTGAATAAATTAAATACTAAATACATTAAGGATTCTCAAAAACATTTACACACTGAATTTTCCCCTATTAGAAATGAAAATCTTGTTCTTAATAAATTTAAATCTACATTGCCTGAATATAAATCATATCTTTTGGAAATGAAAAATTGCAACACATTAGGTGAAGCCTACAAATTATTAACAGAAATAAAACAAACATACGATGATCGAGAACATTTTACCATTAAACATAATAACTCATACCAACATAATAAAAATAATTATGTACCAAAAAATACTGAACCTAAATTTCAAAATAAAAAATATAATAATAACCCTAATCAATATAACAATAATATCAATCGATATAACAATAATCGGTTTAACAACAGTCGATACAACAATTATCCTAATAATAATTACAGTAATAAAAACTTCAGAAATTTTAACAACAACAGATTTTCAAATAATAATAATAATCGCTATAATCAACAATATAAAAATAATCGTCCAGAGCCAATGCAAGTTGAAAATTCAGAACGATTCCGACAACGATTTAATAACCAAAACCAAAAACCATAAGCAATGGATATAAATTTTCATCAAATTGCCTCGGAAGAAGTCCTTTACCAATAGTAAATCTAACAATCAATAATAAAACTATTCCTGCCTTAATCGACACTGGTGCATCCGTCTTCAGCATTGGTAAAAACTGTTTCCCTGAAATTCCTAAAACTATATCAAATAAACCAATAACAATTGAGGGATTAGGTAGAGAATATCAAATAACTGAAAAAATAAAAACTAATATGCCTATTGAATTTGAGTTACCCGAAAATCATAAAATACTTTGGAACATAATGAACTTTCAAAATAAGAATTTCAAAGCTTTAATTGGACAAAACTTGTTACATCCGCTAAATGCAAAACTTAATCTAGGTGAAGGTAGTATGGAAATAAACGGAAAACGTTTACTCTTTACATATGCCGTTCCTGAAGAAATAAATCTTCAATACAAACTAGAACCATTAAGTGATGCCAAGGATAAAATCTTCAAGGGATTAAACCAAGAAGAAGTTTCCGCTTTAAGAAACATCATCAGAGAAAATGATGATTTGTTTTATAAAGAAGGAGACAACCTAACATGTACAACACAAACTAAGCATGAAATAATAACTACATCTAACAAACCATTATATTCAAAAATTTATCACATTCACGAAAAAGAAGTTAATACGCAAATTAACGATATGATGAAACAAGGCATAATTCAACCTTCAACATCCCCTTATAACGCTCCTATATGGGTTGTGCCGAAAAAATGGACAACTCTGGTAAAACCAAATGGAGAATCGTAATGGATTATAGGAAACTCAATGAAGAAACCATTGATGATAAATTTCCTATTCCTAATATTGAAGGAATTTTCGACAAACTTGGAAAGTCTCAGTATTTTACAACTTTGGACTTGGTGAAAGGCTTTCATCAAATTGAAGTCAGCGAACATGACCGAAATAAAACAGCCTTTTCAACTCCACAAGGACACTATGAGTTCATTCGTATGCCCTTTGGATTGAAAAATGCCCCATCAACATTCCAAAGAATGATGAACGAAGTACTTGTAGAGCATATTAATAAAATATGTGTCGTATATCTTGACGATATACTAATTTTTGCAACTTCACTCCAAGAAATGGAGAATAATATTAAAAAAATATTAAATACTTTGAGAAAATTTCAATTGAAAATACAAATTGACAAATGCAATTTCTTTTTAAAACAAACAGAATATCTTGGACATATTCTTTCAACCGAAGGTATTAAACCAAACCCAAATAAAATCGAAATCATAAAAAATCTTAAAATAGACACCACAAAAAAAATCATTTTTAGGTATAACCGGATATTACAGAAAATTCATAAAAAACTATGCAAAAATTGCCCTTCCATTAACTGACAACCTGAAAAAAGATAGAAAAATTAATACGGAAGATCCTAAATACAATGCAGCTTTTGAAAAAGTTAAAAACATCATAATTAATTACCCAATACTTCACTACCCTGATTTTAAACAAAAATTTGTTCCTACGACCGACGCATCTGATAAAGCCATAGGCGCAGTATTATCCCAAAGTGGACATCCTATTTCTTTTGCAAGTCGACCGCTTAATGAACATGAGCGAAATTACTCAACTATTGAAAAGGTACTTTTATCAATAGTTTGTGCAACAAAATATTTCAGACCATACTTATTCGGAGTAAAATTTGACATAAAAACAGACCATAGACCTTTAGTTTGGCTTAATAATCTAAAGGAACCTAATAGTAAACTTCAACAATGGAAGATACAACTGAATGAATACAACTTTAACATAGAATACGTTAAAGGTAAAGACAATAAATTCGCAGATTTCCTAAGTCGCATAGATGCAGACAATTATCAAATAAATGCATTAACCACAAATATGGAATATGAAAACATAAGTGAAAATGCAACAATTCATTCAGGAGAAGAAGATCAGAAAGATCTTATACCTATTAAAGAAGGTATCGTAAATATTTACAAAACTCAAATAATAATTGTCAGAAAAAAACAGAAAGAAATTAAAATATTAAACAAAAAAGGAAAATATACATCGACGAAACTGACTTAAATAGTGAAAACATAATCATTGACATACTAAGGAGATACATTCCAAAAAAAGGAATTGTAGGTATATTTTGCGAACTAAATGATACTAAATGGAACAAAGTTCAATTAATCATTGTCAGCCTGTATTCAAATAATAATAATTTACGTTTCATAAAATGTAGCAATCATGCCTTTGATCTATTAAGTGAAGATCAATGTTTTGAAAAAATAAACAAAATACATACAAAAAGTAATCACCGTGGTAGGCTTGAAAACTACGAAGAAATCAAAAATAAATATTACTACAATGGATTAATAAAATTAATAAATAAATTCTGAAATAATTGTGACATCTGTAACCGAGCTAAATATGACAGAAATCCTGTAAAACCTGAATTCAAATTTTCCGAAACACCCAGCGATATTAATAAAATCATACATATCGATATATTCCTTATTGGCAAAAAACAATTCTTCACAGCCATCGATAAGTTTTCTAAACACCTTTATACTAAGGAAACACTAGATCGAAATGCTATTACATTCATTAGCCTTTTGAGAGAAAGAAATGCAATTCTAGGTAAACCTTGCAAAATAATCGCAGACAATGAATTCAATATGATTAACGTGAAAGATTACTTGAAAAAAGAAAATATCGAACCACATTTCACCTCATCAAAAGCTCATACAGGAAATGCAGACATGAATAGTTGTCATAGATCTTTACTTGAACAAATTAGGATATTAACATTAACCGAACCAGAGTTAAATATCGAAGAAAAAGTACTTAAAGCAACCGAATATTATAATAACACAATTCATTCTGTAACTCAATGTAAACCTTTAGAAATACAACAAGGTATTAAAAGTAAATCTGACATATTTAAACATCTACATAACAAAAATGGATAGATTATCATAATATAAAACGCGAACTACCACAACAAATTACACAAAAAGATGTATACATAAAAAACTATAAACATGAACGACACAAAGAGCAACCTAAATATCGCAAAGTTGAAATAACCAAAAATAAAAACGATATAATATTAATAAAAATTAATAAACCCAAAAATAAAATTCATCAATCAAGAATAAAACGAATAAAGAAATTTACAACACCTGAACAAATAATACCGTACAATACAATTGGAGAAACAGCTAAAATTCAACAAATTCTTGAATGACAACCAAACGAAGTCCTTATCTCAAAATTTAATTTAAATATCACACGAAGTGACATCCGTACATTACATGGAAACTCTTGGATAAATGATCAAATAATAAACTTTTATTTTAACTTAATTTCAGAACTTAGTAAACTTCAATTAAATTCACCAAAAGTGTACTGTATGAACACTTTCTTTACCCAATGTCTCGAACAAACAGGATATAATTCAGTCAGTCGTTGGACAAGGCAAATAGACATATTTTCATTCGACTACATACTTATACCAATACATGTAAATAAATCACATTGGACCCTTGCAATAATAAACTTTCGCGATAAAACAATACAATACTACGATTCATTACACCAACCTAACAATCATATATTAGATATACTTCTTGAATATTTGAAAAAAGAATCATTGGATAAATTAAATCAACCATTAAATATCCCCTTTCCTTCATAAAATATCAAAACAAATCCCCTACAAGAGAATAGTTTTGATTGCGGAATCTTTACTTGTATAACTGCTAAATATCTATCAACAAATAAAAATTTAAGTTTCACACAAACCGATATTCCCAATTTTAGACAAAACATGATAATCGAAACAACGAATGGAAAACTATTGGACTAATTTACTTCATATTAAAATTACAGACAATGTCATCCATAATTCAAATACTTATACCCCTTATCCTGTTAACAACTATACAAACAACACAATCCAAAATAACCTCAGTAAAATAATACAGAACATTAATCAAACTAATAACATCTCTGCTGATAACATTAGTAATACTACTAATCAAATAAATAAAATCATTGCAAAAATACAACTCAATCATAACTAAGATCTGATAAAAGATGAGTTAGAAAAAATAATCGATAATATAAATTCTGCTAAAACTGGAATAATGACCAGATCCCTTTTAACTTACGATGAAATAGATTTTTATACCTTATTCTTCGACGAACTTAGAGAAATTACAATTAATGTTCTAACAAAAAATGGAATAATTATATTTGTGATCAATATCCCAATTCTAACCCAACCTTTATTATCATATCATGTCAGACAAATACCAAATGTAAAATCAGAAACTTTAGACATAAAAATTAAAAATGTTGTTTTATATAATGGAAACTATTATGAAACTGAAAAATATGTAAATTTACTAAAAAATCAATTAACATGTAAAACAAAAAATTGTATAATTCAAATAGAAAATAAAACTAAAACCGAAGAAATAGAAACAGGTTTACTATTGTTAACAAATATAAATAATAAAATAAATCAAAATTGTGACGAAAAAACCTATAAGTTAAGTGGAACATATATAATTAGATTTAGTAACTGTAAATTGAAATTAATGGAAAATTATATACTAACGAAATAAAAGAATTTCAACAAGTATTAACATTGGAACCAATAAAAAATATTTCCAATTATAATCATCAATTAAAAATAGAAAATGTACAATTGGATAATATAAACAATTTAAAACGAATTCATGAAATAGAATTCAAGCATAAACAAAATTCAATCATATCAGGTTCATTCATAACATTATTAATATCAACAATAATTGTATTATCTTTAATATATTGTTATTTTAAATATTGTAAAAACCGAAAAATTATTCATATCAATGTAAACAAACCTGATGAAAGTATTGAATTACCCATAATAAAAAATTGTTGAGGACAACAAAGATCTAAAGGAGGGAGAAGTTACAATTGATAAACAAGCTCCTAAGCTTGATGACCAATCTATTAACAACATACGTTTCTTCTAAACATCCGTTGTATCAAGTCAGCATTATTAAATTCCTTTAATATATCCAATTTCATAAACATCATGACTTCATTATGCTGATGCATGATTCATATTATAACGTATCAACTCATTGTTTACACAGCTGCATCATCTCATATTTATGCTGATGTATCTTATAATATCATATTTCATAAAATGCTGATTGTTATCTTTTTATTCCCTTGATCAAAATTGCAACTATGCAATTTTGGGTTCTTTGTTTCCCATCTGTATAAATACCACTTGATCATCCTGATCAAAGTTAGTTGTTAGTTCTTATTCAATCAAGTTGTTACCTATTATTCAATCGAGTTGTTATTAATCATCAGTCGTGTTAGTAAGTTATTAATCAATCATAAGTTATTAATCAAAACGTGTAGTCTATTGTTAATAAAGTGTTTTCAAATAAAAATAAAGTGTTTTTAATTAATAATACCAAGTTTGGTATTAATATATTTTTTGAAGTAATCGAAGTGTAGAGACATAGCTCGCACGTCAAAAGATGTGTTAAATAATGTGAAAAGATAAATATTTGTAAGTTTAAAAAATATCATTTAATGAGTAGGTCGTACAAAATATAATATTATAGTATAAAATCAAATTTTTTTTTGTGTCTAGGCCCATACGAAGCAGTGGTTCGTAGCAATTCTTTCGGAGGTCCTTTTTGTATGGGAGGAATGGGCATAGACACTTCCTGCACACTTTTTGTACTGTGAACAGTAAAAGTGGACAGTCCGTCAGCTTCTGCAACTTGTGGCCGCGTGTGGATATGTTCAACGCTTACAGAAATATTAGGAGTTTTTCCATTGCGAATAATTCTTTAATTTTTCCAATTCGCATATGGAACTCGTCGCCAGTGCATGTGTCCACAATATTGAAAAGTTTGTACATGATACTTTCCAATAGTCTAATTTCTTGATTCGTCGATAGCACATCTGTTGTAAGTATCTCCTGTAATAAAGGAGTAGATCTTGCTGGAGGAATCGTAGTGAGCATTTTAGATTTGCTCCACCTACTTGCAAATAAAGTTTCATTATATAGTGGCAGGCGGAAGTGCTTTCTAACTGCAAAAATATGCCTGCACGGTTAGTGCGAAGACTTCCATAAACTGCATTCGCAAAATGCTGGATAAACAGTCACTGCGGCCGTATTATCCTTAATTATGCATTTTTTCAGTGCTTCATCAAGTATAACTGCAGTCAATGTATCGCAAGCGTGCAACTCTTGCAAAACAATATCGCTGGCGTATTTTGTGAGGCACTGGCGACGAGTTCCATATGCGAATTGGAAAAATTAAAGAAGTGGCGGAGATTTTTCGCAATGGAAAAACTCCTAATATTTCTGTAAGCGTTGAACATATCCACACGCGGCCACAAGTTGCAGAAGCTGACGGACTGTTCACTTTTACTGTTCACAGTACAAAAAGTGTGCAGGAAGTGTCTATGCCCATTCCTCCCATATAAAAAGGACGTCCGAAAGAATTGCTACGAACCACTGCTTCGTATGGGCCTAGACACAAAAAAAAATTGATTTTATACTATAATATTATATTTTGTACGAGCTACTCAATAAATTATATTTTTTAATCTTACAAATATTTATCTTTTCACATTATTTAACACATCTTTTGACGTGCGTCGGAGTCTACAGCTATATGCTACACGATCCTACATGATTTTTGGCTCTTTTCTTAATGACGCTCCATTTCAGATCCTACCAACTGATACATCTTGGCAAAGAAATTTAAAATATTTATACAGTTTACAATTACACCAATTTCCCGTACATCCATAGTCTTGATCTGTCACTTATCAGCTGGCATTCTTCTCTCTACTCACTACTTATCCCATTCTCAATTTACCCTTGGTTGTTTTTACGTCACACTTGCTCAATACATGCATGCTTAGTTTGACGATATCGGGCGGATAGACACTTCGTTCTGATTATCTTCATAAATGACTGTAGGTTGCTTTTGCTGTGCTCCAAAACTTTCCAACAGTTTACGTATCCAGATTCCTTTGCGACAAGCTTCTGCCAAGGCTAGGTATTCTTACTTTGTTGAAGAGAGTGCGACGCACGTTTGTCTTTTGCAGGACCAGCTGATTAGCGCGTTATTGTAGGTGAATATATATCCGCTGTTTGATTTCCTCGTTGTCCTGTCTTCAGCCCAGTCTGCGTCTGCGTATCCCAAAAGTGATGATGTATTTTTTTCTTTTTGGATCTCCGAGCCGAAGAGAAAATTGCTTCGTGCCACTGAGGTACCACTTCTGTCCAGTCTATTTGCCTAGGTGCCTGAACCTTTTGACTGAGTATTGTTACACTTGCTGCGATATCTGGTCTCGTATGGACTGCTAAGTACAATAGCGCTCCAATTAATTTTTGGTACACAGCACTATTCTCCATTTCCTCTTGGTCTTCTCGATTCGTCTTCAAGCACCAGGGTCCATAGGAATTTTTGACGTCTTCGCAGCGTCGAGTTTCATAAAGTTGGGCATCTTGTCTATGTACACCGATTGATTGATTTAATAAATTCCGTCGTGGTTCTTCTGCACTCGCATTCAAAGGTAATGGCTAATCTCTCCTAGATCAATCAATCGGAAGTGTTTATTTAACATGTTTGATATTTTTTGTAAATTTTTTGTCGTTTTTCCGGCGATCAGAATGTCGTGGACATTAACTATCAAGTGTATGGTGTTGTCTTCCTGTGTCAGTGTGTATAAACAGGTATCTGCTTCACATGGGCTGAATTTCAATTGGTTAAGGATTCCATTCAGCTTTCGGTTCCATACTCTCGCCGCTTGTTTGAGCCCGCAAAGACTCCTCTTCAATCGACATACTATATCCTTATTGTGCTCTGCCATGTATCTCTCGGGCTGTTTCATGTATATTTCTCCGTTAAGGAATGCCATATTTGCGTCGTAGTGCTGCACAATTAGTTTGTTTTCACCTGCAATTGCTAAGAATGTTCTCGTCGTTGTTTGGCGTACGACAGGCGCGAAGACTTCATCAAAGTCTGTGCCAAACTTTTGCGTGAATCCTTGACCGACTAATCTTGCTTTGTAACGCAGTTGACTTGAATCCTGCGTTTTTTTAGTTTGTAAGCCCATCTGGACGCTATGGCTCGTTTTTCTGCTGGGAGGTGTTGCAATTTCCAAGTTTTATTATCCACTATCGACTTTATTTTCTCGTTCATCACTTTTTCCCATCGTTTGTGTTCAAGGTATATAAACTAGACATGGTAAACCCATGCGCAGCTTTTCTTCCGACTCGCTCGCACAGCTGGCATCACGTGCGTCATTTTGGCCAAAAAATTTGGGCTGCCAAATGAACAAAACATAGGGTGCACATCTGGCAAGGCGAAAGAAAACGAGGCGCCACAATTCAAAATGTATAAATGGCGGAAACCGGCGGCGGATAGTCGGTGCATGACTGAACGATTTCGCATTTTCTCTTACCGAAACCCTTTCGGGAGTGCAATTGTGCCCACTTATAATTGTTTCTTGTACGAACTCCGCTTTCCAACGCTGTGGTCGGGGAGGAACTGGGGGAGGCACAACCGCCCTCAAGTATGCTTGAAAAAGGCCGCATAGCCGGGCGAGTATCTCGCAGAACGAGGATCCGGGGGTGTCGACCAGCAGATGTTTAGTACTCGGCCTAAGCAGCCAGGAGAACTGTCTCAAGCCAGTGCAAAGGAGGAGAGGTACTGAACCGATCCTCAGAATTGAGGTAAAGGAATGATGTTAAACAGGGTCTATCATATATATCCTTGGTGTAGAGGATGATAACCCTAAATACGGCGATCGATCCGGAGCTTTGCGTTTGGGGCTCAATCGAAGGGGTCGTGCTTGCGCTTCCCCGAAACCTTACCAGAGGTATACTGGTGCCAGGGGTTAACCGGGGCCCCAGGGACTTGTCCCTGCCGGTTTTGGTTGTGGAGCCTGTGAACGCTGAAACTTGGTGGCTGTGGTTGACACCCAAAGCGGGTACAGTCATCATAGATTCAGTTTGAAGACCGGTAACTATTCGGCAACTCTTCTGAACTATGGTGCATTGGCGTGCTGTTGCGCTATCAACAGGGGAGCCGCTTCCCAAAGAGCGGCGAGGATGCTGATAGGTCCGATCCTTACCAAGGATTATGACGGAGTCCATGCAAGCTCCCGATAAGATTCTGGTACTCATACTCAGAAAAGCAGTACCCATACTTGATATGGACTATTGACTAGTATGTGGATGGGGGCCTTAGTGCGAGCCTATTCGTACTCGTAGCCTGAGAAGCTCGTGGTGTAAAGACTATTCTAGTCAGGCCACCACGTTAAACACTAGGAACCTTCTGTTTCTCGTACGATGTGCGTCGTTCCTGGGTTTTTCCCTTTCCTACTGGGCGGAACATGTTTTCCAAAAAGTGTTGATGCTATTCCTACTGGGCACTTTTCGGCGAATTCTGGCATCAGTGACGTACATGCGCAGTAGTGAACGCATTTGGGAATCGGGAGGATGTTACCATGTCTAGTTTATATACCTTGGTTTGTGTTCCAGTACATTGCTTCGTGGAAGTTTTATAGTTCTAGTATTTTCTGTGTGACTTTTTGGGTCTTTTCTTGACGAGACGGATCAAATCTGTCTGGTGGTACTCCTCTATTTTCCCTTTCAAAAAACCGCACACCGTTCATTTCTGAACTCTCGGCGATGCTATCGTAAACTTCACTATCTTCACATAGGCGACACATCCGAACACGTGAGCGTTTTTCAAGTCTGGTTTTCTCTTATTTCATAGTTCAAAAGGTGTATCTTGCGTCGCTCCAGTGGGTAGCATATTTTCTTGTGTAACTTTGCTGCTATAAGTAACGTGCGTGCTGCCTATATTATTGTTCTATTCTTTCTTTCGGCTACCCTGTTTTGCTGCGCTGAGTATGCAGCGGTAAATTCTACAACGCTGTGTTCTCCTGATTCTAGGAGGTTTATTTCATTCTTTTCGACATTTATTCTGCTTAGAAAATAAGCGATTTTATTCTCTTTCCCTTTTATATATTCAATTTTCATGTCGTACTCGCCTTGGGATATCTACCATCTTTGCAATCTTAGTTTGATGTCGTTTCCAGTATATTTGATCGGGAGCCATTTAATGGGCTGGTAATCTGTTTGAAGGTCAAATTCTTTTCCGAACAGATAAGGACTGAAATATTTTGTACTCCAGACGAACATCCTTTTTATTTGCTTCTCAATTTCTTTTTCATGTGCCTTTGTGTATCGGTAAATTTTGGAGTGTAATAATAATCTCATGTTGAACGTCATGAGTAAATGTTAATTGTTCTCCCTCTTTATAAAACAGTTTTCTATATTGTTGCAGAGCATGTAAAAGACTTTGCTTTTCAATTGGGTTTAAATGTTCGAGTTTAAGTTGGTTGATAATCCCAGACTCTATGTTGCAAATTTGATTTATGATGAAGGAGGAATCGTTACATTTGAAAGCAATTTTAGTATTATTCACTTATTAGGAAGTTTTGACCAATAATAGCGTCGTATCTTCTTTTAGTAAAGTCCATTATTTTCCAGGATAGAGCACCAGAGACTTTGAATTCTTGAGGTAATCGGGTTTCAATCTTTTTGTGAACTTCATTTATACCGTTGAGAGTAGTGAAATAGAGAAGTTTTGCCAGATTCTCTATGCGACAATTAATTAGGCTATGAGGTTTAATAAGGCTGGGTTTTGAGCCAGTATCAACTAGACATTTCAGTTTTTTATCATTTATGGTTAAAGTAACTATTAGGAGTCTGTTTCCCGAAGCTCGTTGTAAAAATTCACGTCAAATTCTTGGTTATTGCCTATTTCCATTGGTTTGGGGTTGTTTTGTTGTCTAAAGTATCCTGGATTATTGTTATTAAAGTTTGTGTTATTGACGTTCTGCCCGTAATGCATTACAATTATTTTGTCTGAAATACTCAGAACGATTGGGATTGTTTTGTTTAAAATGTCTGATAATTTAGTTTACTAAGTGAATCACTTTTGAAAAGTTTGGTGTTATTTGACTTTCTGAAGTTAAAGTGGATTACATCAGGTTCATCTAGAAGACCTAATTCATCAACCTCGTTAAATACACTAGTTAGTGTTGTATTTTTCCGAATGTTCGTCCGATAGCTGCCCCTGACTATGTTCCTTAAATATCTACGAGGTTTTTTCATTAATTTCGGGACTTAGTTTATGGGTTTGCTATCGTCGAATTCGTATTGTTCGTTCAACTGACAGTTGATGTATCTAATTTTACTAAACAATTCTCTAAGACTATTTACCTTGATGTTTCGTCACTCGTTAATTAGGTGTGTAGCTTTTCCGTGGTCTGAAGTAGGCCTTTAGCTCTGCTTTCACTGTTTCCCATGTTGAGTTGTTACCCAAATGTTGAATACACTGTCTCGCTTCACCTTGTATTTTTTCCTTGACGACAGTAAGGAGGCCATGTCTAGAGAGAAGCCGGTTGTACCTGCATAATTAAGCCATATTTTCCACTGCATTGAAAAATTCCTGAAGGCTGTATTCGTCGCTCTCGGTAAATGTTCCTATCCTGTTGAACTTGTTCAGAATCTGGTCTGCTGTGAGCTCAAAAATTCTAGCCGGTCGTGCCATGTTCTGACGAATTCCGCCTACCGCTTCTTGATAACGAAGTTGAAGTTGTTCCAGCTGCACTCTTAGAGCATTAAACTGGTCTACTTCGGGAAGCTGTGTGTTGTCATTGTTTGCCATATTTCACTATTCGAATGCGGTCTTAAGCCTAACTTATAATTATGTTTGTTGTCAGGAATTCCACACTTGCTGAATTGCACAAATGCTTTTCCAGAATCGTGCAAGTTCTAGAGTTGCAGACTAAACGCTTGCCAATCTGCATCTTTGGAATTTGATTCCCTGGTCACGTTGCTGACACATGTGTCTGAGGAATTTTTGGTGTGGTGTGGAATTTCTGAAAACGTGAAAAACACATGCTGACATGCAAGCGCTAGGTTATGGTAGGCCAGGCCCAGGCAGCGACATCTGCGCCTGGGGAGCTCCGCTGAAGCTTGGTTTCTAACCGGGAGAAGCACGGCCACCCGAGAGATTGTCCTTGTATGCGGTAGTCTTTCGTTTTTCGTAGCTATTCTAGCTGCTTTGATCAGCAGATGTTTAGTACTCAGCCAAAGCAGCTAGAAGAACTGTCCCAAGCCAGCGCAAAGGAGTAGGGGTACTGACTGATCCTCAGAACAATATCCCTTCAGCAGGATTCTGAGGCAAAGGGATGAAGATAAACAGGTTCTATCATAGATTCCTTGATGTAGAGGATGATAACTCTAAATACGACGATCGATCCGGAGCTTTGCGTTGGGGCTCAATCGAAGGGGTCGTGCTTGCACTCCCCCAAAATCTTACCAGGGATATACTGGGTCCAAGGGTTAACCGGGGCTCCAGGGACTTGTTTCTGCCGGGTTTGGTTGAGGAGTCTATGGAGGCTGAAACTTGGTGGCTGTGGTTGACACCCAAAGCGGGTACAGTCATTTCTAATACATTTTGAGACCGGTAGCTGTTCGGTAACTCTTCTGTATCGGGGCGCATTGGCGTGTTGTTGCGTTTTCAACAGGGGTGACGCTTCCCACAGAGCAGTAAGGATGCCAAGGATTATGACGGAGTCCATGCAATTACCCTATAAGATTATCATAGCATAAGCTATAGGTTACTGACTAGTACGTTTATGGGGGCCTTGGTGTGAGCCTATCGTTACCCGTAGCCTAAGAAGCTCGTGGCGTAAAGACATACCTTTTCAGGTAACCACGTTAAAACCATGAACGCTTTCTGTCTTTGTGGCGGAGTTTGAGAATTTCACACGTAGATCGAAGTAACATAAATTAATTTTTAACTCTCGGGTAGGTCTTGAACGCGGTGTTATCTCGGTATGCGCGCGAGAATTCCTTAGAAAAGTAACGTAGAAGGTAAAGCCTCACAAGATGTAAAGAATGTTTTGTGTTTTTCTTGGTAAAGTTTTTGTCGGTATGTAATCGGGCAAATCGATGGCTGAATCTCTGGGAATGAGATTCGAAACCGATGCTAGAGAACGCACCCACGACATTACGTACAAAACTGAGCTGGCATGCCAGTAGCCATCACGCCTCTAGCTAGGTAGAGGCCGAACCCGAATTAATCTGAACGACACAAGGATTCATTGCCTCGTCCCCGCGACTTAACGTCTATTGAGGTCAACGAAACGAAAGTCTTGTTGTCTTGAACTTTCGTAGCGATATCGTTCGCCCACATTCATTCCTTTGCACGTTGACATTAATGTTGAGATGCTTAGTGTATGAAATGAAACCTTTCTATATTTTGAGCAACAACGATGATCATGCTAGGATCTTCGACGAAATTGTGAAATTTAAAGTGAGCTTAAGTTGTGAAACACAATATGCACAAGTTTCGTTACCCTATAATACACGTTTTATGAGCAGCGGTCCGAATATACCAGTTAGATGGTAATGATTTTTAACTGCATCGGTGAGTTGAACTTATCACCTAATACGATTATGTGAAAAATAAACTAGTTACGAAAATTTTCTAGTTTTTACAGTGACTATTGAGCATTGCATGCTAAGCTCAGCGCAGATGAAAAAGAGGTGCACAACAAAATTTGTGTTTGCTTTATAGATACCAATGCCCACAATTTCTTTAATATTAACAAGATTTTAACTCATTTGTGTATGTGCCCGCACATAATCTGTGGTGGTACAGAGTAGGCATGTGTAGCTCATCGCGGATATGATTCAGTGATCCGAATCATCTCAGAGATCCAAATGATTCGAATCAGTGAAATCAGTTCATTTGGATGAGTGAATTTTTCATATCTCATGGATCAGATGCACAAGACCTTCGAATAGAGAGAATAAGGAACCGAAACGGCCTATGCTGCCCCATAAGCGGCAGTGAAGCATTTTCACTACATACGCAACTTATTTACCGAAGCGAGCGATAATCAATCCACGTTGCCCCTTGCTTGTCCCGCAACCCAAACATTGCACCAATACTGCTTACTACTCACACAACAAGGTGTACAATACTTGAAAAGCTCTTCACGGATGCTATGCTGTGGTCAAACTAAATGTCAAAAGGCACTCACAATGCATCGCCGTCCAGCCAATCCGAAATTAGGATGACGACATCGCTTGGTTCTCTTTTTACTGAGCCAGATTCAAATGATCCATTCACAACAAAGATATGTTTTTGCCACCTCTAGTACAGAGATCTGAAATCACCCACAAATTTGTGGGTGATTTGAAACTTTGCATTTCTTACCTTTTATTAATTGTTACTATTATCTTACGACGTTTTTATTGTTTTAGGAAACAGTTCAATTCATTCATTTTTGCAGCCAAATATGCAACACTGATACATTTTGGTTTAAAATAAACGAGTTCTTGAGGAATGAATGACGAGAAACTCGTCGCAAGCAGCAGCCATTAGCACTTTTCTGTGCTATTGCAAGGAAAAACCATTTTTTTGAATTTTTTCCATGTTGGACGTTATCTGATATTTCAAGGAACCCTTTAATACAATTTGCATACTTGTATTGTTCACGTTTATTGAAAAATTGTTTGAGTATTTACTTGAAGGGTCGACTGCACGATCATGGTCAATTTCGAGATTATTTACCATATATTGGTGTTTAGGGAGTACTTTGATGTGAAAGCCAGAACATTAAGTAACGATCACAGTCCCTCTGAAATAGTATACAATAGATAAGGCACATCACACAATAAACATCACAGTCCAAGTGGTTTTCGGGTTGAACCATTCGAGTACAAAATTTAAAAAAAAAACATTCCTTGTTTCTTATCGCTACTGACTCAATTTCATCAGTTTGTTTTCGGTACAACACAGGCTAGCCAAAGTTTGTACTGGCCTGGCCTTTAATTTAAATACAGTTTCTTTGTGAAATATGAACAGTGATTTTCCGGAGAATATTACGAATCTCTCTGTAGCGCCAAAAATGCTAGGAAACGGGCTAGGTGAGCCATTTTATGAACGAGTTGCGAGCCAAAAATTGGAGAATTTTTATCTTAACTGAAAAATAGACAATTTCACTAATCCTTGCACGATATTTTAGCATAATATCAGTCTCATAGTATAGAACAAACAGTGGCATACTGTTTAGCACCACTGTGCACATTCATGAAATAAAACTGCATCACAGTCAATACTGAAGCAATTTCTGTTACTACAGGAACCAACGAGCTAATTTAAACGTACTCAAAACAAGCTACAACCTTTTCTCGTAAGTGTCAAAGTGTCAAGTTATCATTTGTGATCTTATGCTGGGCTGATGGAATTGGCTGGAATCTAGTTCAGTTGACAAATCTGTGTAAGAAAGTTTTGCCAGCCAGATGTTAAAATACAGCGTGGGCTTTGATTGAATATCCGCAACACATGAAATATATATATATATATATATATATATATATATATATATATATATATATATATATATCTTCATGCCAGTTTTCCATGCTAAGGTACTTTCGTCGATTTTTTAAATGATTGGTTTGCCCATTACAACTATTTTTCCGATGTTCCATCATTAAATTCCAAGAGCCACGTATTTTCTCACACAATAAACGAAAATAATATCCATAAACTATGGCAGCCCCAGTCCGTAAATCTCCCCATCATATGACGAATTACAGGTATCATATAGAAACCATGTGCGTTTCGGCCGTAGTACCACGGATTGTATGGAACGCTTGTTCATAGGAAGCCAACATATGAAGGTTTATCTACTGGGTCTCCATATACTAAAGTTTTAATGTCACATTGGAGGCCTTTCTTGCGTGCTTATTTGTAGTAGTGCTCGTAAATTTTCTTGAGGTTTTATGCTGTCCATGCTGAATGATATTTTTTTAGAAATATGCATAACGTATCAATAGATGGCATTTGTCAGAGGTTTGCCAGGAACTTCTTGAATAATCGGAAACTTTCAGGAGCAGGCTTTTTCATCACCAAGTATACTTTCATCATCACTGGTTCGTGTTTCTATTCGAGTTTTTCATGAGATGTGATGAGATCATACGTATAGGGTGATCTTGGTGCAATGTATACTATATTTTCTTGGGGTCTGAAATCTTTTAACATACATACACGTACATTGCTATAATCTGAAAATTGTCATTGAATCCCGCTTCGTTATCTCTATAGCAGTTTTAGAGCTGTGACCGTTCAGTTTCCGATGCAAAGTAACTATTCTATCATATGTCTCTGAGCGATAAAGAAGATGTCGATTTTTTGCCGAGCCGTGATGAACCGAGTCAGCTCAAGGCGCGTTCGCCTATGTAAATACAAATTTAATAATTAAATATTAAACTTACATAAGCATAGAATCAATGAAACAATAATTCATAGCATAAATGATAATAACAGTACAAATTTATATCATCGTCAAAAAAATCTTAGCTTGGTTTTACAATTTCACTCCTCGCTTTTTACTAAAGCACCTGAAAACATTTGCAGCTTTGCAAGTTGTAGCGCCCGTAATCTCGTTTGTTGTTTCTAAGGTTTAAGAACACATAGAATTGGCTTCCTACTATTCAGCATGAATGGAGTCTTTTAGGCGAATTTAAGTCAATCTTATTACCAACTTTACTTTGACGAGTGCCGCGCACTCCTCTTCGGCAATTTTTAAGGGTTTGTTGGAGTTTCTTTTTTGGTATTTTGCCCTACTTCACCTTAAATCTGGCTCCAAGCTTTTTTTGTCTTTTGTTTTTATAATGCTCTTATGTATTTTTAATTACTGTTACAATGGGCAAGCGGGAGTCCCACGCATAGCAACAGCCCTTTTTTAATCAGGTTTTGTTCCACCATATGACAACAGAATGTGACAAAATTTTGAACTGCGAGAAGAAATCGATTATCCACAGCTTTCCGTGAAACATCTCCGAAACAGGATCAAAGTGTTGAACTTGAGGAAGCAACGTACGCGGAATCAAAAGTTTTCAGCGAGCGCAGATATTGTGGCCGCTTTCGACTCCGCTTGCGGGATTGGGAATGGGGACACCCATCTTATGGTGTTAAAAAGACGGCATTTATGCTAAAGCAAAATTCTCGTGTGAAAACCACATCTTGACTTCTTTTTTTTCCTAGGAAAATTTGTTTTAAGTTTAATTGTTAATTGACCTGGAATCAAAATCGCTTTCAAATGCAAATAATGTCTTGAGATCGTCGTGAAGTGCCTCGCAGCATTCACTACGTGAGCTACGTTTTGGTTCTCCCGAAATTATAAACTCACTCGAGATGGAACTTCCGATAGGTTCTTTCATTGCTCTTTTATTCTTATTCGCTATTTTGGTTTCCGACGTGCTTTGCTTACATTTTGAGTTCCGCTGATCATGTAATTTCGGTAAACATAATTGAGATTTGATTTGATATTGAATTATTGCTGATCGTGCAGTGTTATTAAATAATAAAGTATGGTTGAGATTCGGATTTAGGACTCACATGATGTGGTAGTATTGCTTATTAATTTCATGCAAACTAAGTGGATATCTCCTTAAAAATAAAAATATTTGATGTATGTGCAAATCTTCCCTTCTTGAGTTTATTGTTGTCCTCAACAATGTTTATAATTGGTATCCCAATCCCTACTGCTTTAATTGGTTGATTATATGATTGGTGATTTTTGCAATAAGAAAAGAATAAATAATAGAGTTTATCAAATTAGTACAGTAGTCACATGGGTTCCTGCTGTTATAGCGTCTCCAGAAATGTAAAATTTTGCAACTGTAGTGTTTTTCAAGTCTTCCATGTTCAGTGATTCCATTAAGATTTGATGCAAATCTTTGATTTCAAATGTGAATACATTGTCGTGAATTCCTTATTTACAGTTACAAATTTTAAATTGGTTTGTTGTAAGTTCATGATTCGTTATGAGTTCATACTGGATATTTGGTATTTGAACTCGGTATTTGGACAAAGAGCTAATTGCTCACTTTATTTCTATGTTTCTTCGCCTGTTACTAAGTTAATCTTAAAGAATTATTAACTTAAGTTTACAAATACTTTGCGTGTAACGCTTTTCAACATTGTAGAATTTTTTCTGCCACGTTTTACTAATTGCAACTAATGCACAAATTCAAAACCTGATAAATTTCACTATGAACCTTATCTGCTTTTATAAAATTCACCATTCAGTGGAACATATTCTCAAATCAAAATGAAAAGAAGAGGACTATAGAAGAAACAGGGGACTCCGGATTCAGTTTCTAGACATACTTTACAAAGGTTTTAAAAAGTTTTCAAATCATAGTGCGATTGACAGTGCTAACGACCCTAATGAGGGCATGAAGACCTCATGACGCCATCCCTTACTCAGATCTATTTGTCTCGAACATAATCCACAACATGTCACAAAGGATAAAGTGCCAACCTGTCCGAATGGAAAGTTATCATTTTTGGCCTCCGTTACCAAGGTACCTTGGTCTTTGATAAGACATGGTGGATCCACTACATGATCTGATATCTTTTTGATCATGTTGTAATTTTGGTGATATTCTTTACCATTGCCGTGGATTATAAAACCAAACCAAGTCGTTCATTGCGAAGCTTGTACTGTTCACTTTAAAGTCGTATCTTGCTTTCATTATCGTCGAATTGAATATGATTCTATCCCGACCAGTAAGTGCACGTCTCAATTTGCTGACCTAGCCTTAGAATATCAGGAAGCATCCTGTAATGTATCTGATGAAATCTGTATCGTGCTTTCGAAGGTGACTTTCAATGAAGTATTATTTGTTGTCGAATGTAATCCTCTGGAAGGAGACTTTTGCGTTGTACACCTTGATTTTACCACGTGATTGCCATTTTGGGCCTCTGTAAAATCTTTTGAATGTACCGAAGAAAAACTTTTCCGCACTTTTTCTTATCCATCCAGATATACCCTCAAGAATCTCTTTCGAGATTGCGCGTATCTCCTTCCTCGGAAGTACAATCTGAACTGGATAGCTTCTTCCATCAGCTGATTTTTGTATCCGTCTCTATATTAATCAGTCTAGGTATAGTGTAAATGATTACATTTTGAGAGTCAAATGATAACTAACTTTATTCGAGTTCATCAGGCTAATTTATGCAAATCAGAACCTGCATAGTAGGCTGTTCGGTTTGATACAATTTACTGCTATATGAAATAACAGAGTGAACCAAGCATTGTGAACAATAGAAAGAGTATCCAATTTGAGAGGTAAACAATCTAAAATCATAGAGCATAATCAGTAAGTCAAAAAATTACGTTAGATTTATGCTTATTTAAAGTAGACAATTAATGATCAATTGGGTTAACTCTTAGCAAATTAATTAGACTATTTCTTAAATTAGATCAATTCTTAACATTCTGGCCGCCAATAACCATTGGTTCTTAACACTTTGAGTGCCAACTCACCCCGCCGGCGGGATCAATAAATTTGCCTAGTTGTGATGCGCCTATGTTGTTGTTATTGGTTCTGGTTTGCGAGTGCAATACGTCAGTTGCTGTCGTTATTCGTTCATTGGTAGGAAGTGGACATATTTCAGTGACTGCACGGTCAGTTTCCTTGTCTTTGGTTTTTAGTGTTACGGCTCGAACCAAACCATCTCTTCCTGGATGCACAGCAGTAATTCTTCCTAGTGGCCACTTTGTTGGCTTGAAGTTATCTAATTTGATTAGAACCAGATCACCAACCTGTATGTTAGGGCGCTCACTGAACCATTTTGCTCTCTCTTGTAGCTTAGTTAGGTATTCTAAGCTCCATCTTTGCCAGAATTGCCGTTTAAGCCTTTGCACTAGCTGCCACTTTCGGGTGACATTACTTTCACTTTCATCGTCGGGTAGCTCAAAAAGGTTATTCCCGGTTAGAAAGTGGCCAGGTGTTGAGGCGCTAAGGTCATTGGGGTCGTCACTGATTGGTGTTAAGGGTCTGGAATTCAGACAAGCTTTGACTTGAGCCAAAAGTGTGTACATTTCTTCTACATTCAATAGATGTTCGCCAATGACCTTAATAAGATGACGTTTTGTAGATTTAACAGCTGCCTCCCAGATGCCTCCGAAATGAGGTGATCTTGGGGGAATAAATTTCCAATTGACGTTGTTTGCAGCTAATTTTCCTTGCGCTTCCAAAATCATCCTTTTTGCAGCATTTTGCAGAATTTTGTTAGAGCCCACAAAGTTTGTTCCGTTGTCACTCATGATAGTAGAGCACATGCCTCTTCTAGCTATGAACCTTCGTATAGCAGCTATGCATGTTTTTGCGGATAGGTCACTGGCAAGCTCAAGATGAATGGCTTTTGTAGATAGACATACGAAGACTGCAATATAAGCCTTCGTCGTTTTGTACCCCTTCCGCTACTCCATTTAATAGTTATTGGCCCTGCATAGTCGAGGCCTGTCTCAGGAAATGGTTTTCCTGGCCAAACTCTTTCCTTGGGCAGCATATCCATCAGTTGATGACCAGGCCTGGCGTTAACTCTGAAACACGTGAGACATTTTCTTATATGTGTCTTTACTGCTGTTGGGCAGTTGATAATCCAATAGGTTTCGCGTATTGTAGCGAGAACTAATTGATGACCTCCATGCAGAGTAAGATGGTGATAATGTTTTATCACCAAATTTGCGAGATGTCCTCTGGATAAGATGATTGGATGCTTCGTGGCTTGACATACTTGGCTGTTTTGTATTCTCCCACCAACCTTGAGCAGCCCGTCATCATCAATAAATGGAGTCAATCTTATTAAAGAGCTTGTTTTTGGCAAACCTTTGCCGTCTTTAAGTTGTTTGAATTCGTTGGGAAAAGACAACTGTTGAGCTTGAAACACACACCTCTTCTGAGCTTCTCGTAGTTCTTCAGTGGTCAGAAACGAGCTTCTTGATTTGGTTTTCCACCGTCTACAGTAGGCGATGACCCTCATCAATCTTGTAAATGATGAGAAATTTTCGGATAAGTCCAACTTGGTTTCCCTGACATGCGTTAGCAAGCATGGTTTGCTAGTTCGTAACTCCAGATGTGCCATTGCTGTGTTAACGCAGGACGTATCTTTGGCCAGTTTCTTAACTCTTCACTTAGCCAGTTTGGTCCATTCCACCACATGTGACTATTGTACAGGGCTTGTGGCATAATTCCTCGTGATGCTATGTCAGCAGGATTCTTTGCAGTCCCCACATGACCCCACATACTGATTTTCGAGGTTGTTTGTATTTGACTAACACGATTGGCGACGAAAGGCTTCCACCTGGCAGGTGGACTCTGTAGCCAATGGAGGACAATAGTAGAGTCAGTCCCATAAAAGCATGGGACATCTACCCATCCGTGAGTCACCATTGTGGATTCCATTAAATTGCTTAGCAATACGGCTCCACATAACTCCAATCTGAGAATGGACTCTATTTTTAACGGAGCAATTTTAGATTTGGAGTTGGCTAATGTAGTTGATGTTCCGTCATCTGCATGTTGAATGCGAAAATAAATAGTTTCTGCGTATGCTACCGTTGATGCGTCGCAAAATCCGTGTATCTGTACCATATCCCCCTTCTTATAGCGTATCCATCGGGGTATAGAAATATCTTGTATTATGGGTAATTGGGCGCGTAACTGTTGCCATTGAATCCATAAATCATCTGGTATAGGTTCATCCCACCCTGTCTTTTAAGCCATAGTTGTTGAATTATTGCCTTGCCTAGGACGATTTAAGATTGCAACCATCCAATAGGGTCAAATAGCTTTGATATGTCAGATAACAGCTGCCGTTTTGTGATAGGAACGTTAGGAAGAGCATCCAACGTCACTTTAAATGAAAATGCATCTTTTGCAGGATGCCACCGTAATCACAATGTTTTGACGTCGTTAGTCACGTTTATGCTGAACGGTGAGTGCGTTTCTCGACTTTCAGGTGGGATTGAATCAAGTAATATTTCATGATTTGCAGACCACTTCCGCAAGTTGAAGCCTCCTTTCTCGAGTACCATTATTAGTTCTTTCTGTATCTGTTCGCCTTCCTTGATTGTCCCTCCTCCAGTTAATACATCGTCTACATAAAAATCGTCCATTATAGTTTAACATGCTCTTGGAAAATTGATGTTTTCATCATGTGCAAGTTGATGAAGCGTTCTTATAGCCAGATAAGGTGTACAAGCCATTCCATACGTTACTGTTGTAAGTTGGTAGTATTTAAGTGGCTGGGAGGGATGTTTTGGTCACTTATGATCACCTGCCGATACATTTTTTTCGATATCAGCGACTACTACGTACTTATGCACTCGCCACTTCATCAGTATGTCCACAATATTGTTTCGGACAGAAGGTCCAGGTAGCAGCATGTCATTCAGAGATTTACCTGTCGTAACTTGCTGAGAAGCGTTGAAGACTACCCTGAGCTTGGTAGTTGTGCTGTCCCTTTTAATAACCGCATGATATGGAATATAATAACCAGCCACAGCATGTATATTTTTTGGCCAAACTTCTACCATGTGTTTTAACAGCAAATAATCGTCCATGAAAGCACAGTACTCTTCTCGTAATTTGTCATTTCGTGCTAGCCTTTTCTCCAATTGTGAGAACTGAAGATGTGCTATTTGTTTGGAATTTGCCAGTTCCTTTCCAGGACGAGTGCCTTCTCGGAATGGGAGTCGAACAATGTACCTTCCCAATTTATCACGTCTAGTGGTTTTTTGATACCATTCATTTACAGCCTCTTCGTCTGCTGTGCGAGGTGGTTTGGAAGGTATTTCCTCAATCTCCCAAAATTTCTTCAGACTCTCGTCGGTTTTGTCGTCTGTTGCCACTAATGTTGTTAGTGACGATTGCCTGTTTGTGTTAGATGTGGGTCCTAGTAACACCCATCCGAGTTTAGTGTTGATTCCACATGGTGAACCACTAATCGATCCTTCTAGCATTAAAGTGCCGTAAATATCTGCTCCAAGCAGAATATCGATGCGCCCAGGTGCTCCATAAGATGGATCTGCTAAATCTTTGATATGCAACGCTCGCGGAAGATTTCCCTTGATTTCAACTGGAGGACAATTGTTTGTTATGTTTGGTATTACAAAGACTGTCACACCAATAAAGGTTCCATCTTTAATTTTTATCGATAATGATATTGAACCTCTAGTTTGCACCGCAGCACTTGCTCCAATACCGCATATATTCAATTTCGCAAATTGTCTCTTGAGACTCAAAAGTTGCGCTGCTGCCTCAGTTATGAAACTTCTCTGTGACCCAGGGTCTATTAATGCACGAAGTTTTATCAACCTTCCAGTTGCATCTTCCACGTTAATTTGCGCCGTAGCTAACAAAATCACTTGAGCTGAAGTGTTTCCTTTAGCTAGCAATGTGCTAGTTAGTTTCGTGAGGGTCTCTGCAGCTGCGGATAATCATCCTTGTCTTTGATGTGAATGTTTGATGGCCTTTGTTGCACGATTGGCATCGCGATTTTGATGAGCACTTGTTAACTGTGTGCCCCTTGCGGAGGCAGTTGAAGCACATATTCCCTTTCCGCACAAAGTCCTTTCGCTGTTGAATGTCAAATCTCTTGAATTTATCACATTGGAAAATTAAATGGTTCTGATGGCAGCAACTGCACACAACTCGCTCATTTGCAAATAATGCTTCGACCTTGTGTTGCTTCCTGGGAACAGATAAAGCTTCCAGAGTTTTAAAACGACTGGTTAAGAATTCAATGAATGTTGCCAAGGTAGGAATCTCAACTGACGATCCTAAGGATGTCTCCCATAGTCGTCGTCGTATATAACCAATATATCACGCTGACTGACCTCACATCTAATGCTTTCTATGTTGGCGAGAAATTCTGAGGTGGTATCAATCAGTCTTTTAATAGAAGTGTCACGTTCTTCTTTTGATGCTGGAAGACTGTACAACTTATTTAAATAAGTCCAAGCTATAGCACGCTTGTTTTCGAAGCGATTCTGGAGCAATTGTTTGGCAGCCCTTTAGTTGGTCTGGTTAATTTCCAGATGTTGTATGACTCTGGCGGCTTCTCCTACCAGATGCGTCCTTAGGTACTGCATGCGCTCCACCGGGGTAAGAGATTCATTGTTGTCAACCATGGAGTTGAACAAATCAATGAATGCCCACCAATTATCATAACTTCCATCGAACTTACTCTTTCGAGTCGGACTTGACTCGCTTGCCTGAAGTCAGCCTGACTCTTCTCATCTTTAGACTCTGAAACTTGGAATGAGCTGAGTTTCGTTTCAAACTCAGTCATTAAATCCAGAAACGTCAGCTCAGCTTCCTCGAACTCACTTATGTACTTCTTTCGTGCATCAACTGTTTGCTGCAGGTCTTGCACCATCTCGAGGTGTAGCTCGGTACATGATGCCCAAATCTCGTCCAGCCTCTGTATCCTGGTTTGAAAATATGCATGACAGTATCGCTCCTTACTGTCCTTGTAGTAATTTCGCTTTGCTCGAGAGATGCCTTCAAAATTGTCCTTCTGCTTGATACTTGTAGCCATCGTCTCACGTGGTGATTGTTTCGACAGCTGATAACCAAGCAGGTACTCCAATAAATGTAATCCAAAAGTGCTCCAACAATGTCTTCTGAATTCGTTAGGATATGTTTTCCTTTATATCGTTGGAACTTGGAGTTTTTGCTGCACCAAAAATGCAATGAAAGCACTTTATACTGGTGGAGCTTATAAAAATTCACAAATTGCAACAAAGAAAAACTATCCGGCTCGACGGACCCAAAAATGTAAATGATTACACTTTGAGAGTCAAATGATAACTAACTTTATTCGAGTTCATCAGGCTATTTTATACAAATCAGAACCTGCATAGTAGGCTGTTCGGTTTGATACAATTTACTGCTATATGAAATAACAGAGTGAACTAAGCATTTTGAACAATAGAAAGAGTATCCAATTTGAGAGGTAAACAATCTAAAATCATAGAGCATAATCAGTAAGTCAGAAAATTACGTTAGATTCATGCTTATTTAAAGTAGACAATTAATGATCAATTGGGTTAACTCTTAGCAAATTAATTAGACTATTTCTTAAATTAGATCAATTCTTAACATATAGCAAATCCAATCACGCTTAGTACCTCATCATCTTCGAGGTAAATTGCAAGATGCTCTGCAATTCGAGTCAATGATTAGTCTTCAACCGGTCAATGATGTGCTCAAGATCTTCATCGCACTGCTGTTCGGACAAGAGTTTCGCCTGGGACCATCTTCCATCTGGAGATACATCTTTCAATCATACTTTGCCAGTGGCAATCTTCTCTTCTTTAAACCGTTGCAATATTTGCAGTGTGGTGGGCTAGGTCGACGGGATAGTGCTTCTGCATTTCCATGTACGGTTCATTTGCAATCAATGACTTCGATGTAATAGCTTTAAAGGTGCTCCAATCCACATGTTACTTGATCTTCTGAGCTCTTAAACCCCGAGAGTCACCTCAAATCAGCGTGATTAGTGTGCAATATGAAGCTCCGCCCACACAAATATTTGTTCACCTACTTTGTGTTATGAAATTAATTTGTTTCGGCTATCAGTCGGTCTCCACTGTAAATGCTATTTTTTGCCGGTTAAAGCCGCTCGTCAAGTGAGTCAATTAACAAAATCCTGATAAGGTGTTCATAATGTATACATTTCCGCAAGTATGTTACTGTTTTTATTAAGCTTCCGATAATCAACGAAAAACATCGTGCTCCCACCCTTTTTTTTACAGGAATTATCGGTGGTGCCGAGGGAATACTCGATGATTTTGTGCCCGCCTGCTTCTTCATACTATCGTTCATGCTATTGACTTCTTTTTGTTTCACCCGTGCTAGACCGTAAGGAGTCTGCTTAATATGCTTCGAGACTTTTGAGCCGATTTGATGGTTTATCGTATTGATTTTGCCATGAATATCCTTTTCAGCAGAAACAACATCTAAAAAAATTCGAAGCAAGGTATTGGCTTTAACACCGTCGCCCGCATGCAACCTTTCAGGATCCAGCTTAGATTTCACCAATTTTTTCACAGCTTCCGTGTCTGGCGGCAGAATATGAACTTGTCTGGCTTATCCGGAACCAAAGAGGAATTTTTGATTGATCCTAAGTGCAGTGTCAGCTACGTTCTGCACTCTATGGCTATGCACTTTTTCCTATCAAGCTATCAAGTAGAAACGGTGGTCTTGAAGGTCACCATCTAGTGTGACACACACAATGTTCTCTAAAGTTTCGGGATCCCGATATCCTCGTCAACGAAAATCCCAAGCCAAGTACATTTAATATCTTTGAATCCCATCGGCATCTTAGTTTTTTCTCCTCTTTATCTTTGCTGGCCCAAAACCGTCAAAAATCCATTCGTCACCAGGAAATCTATTTTAGGATTGCACTCGTCAGTAATGGTAAGGTTACTACTTGAAATTTGTGTCGTTTATATGGTAAAAGAAATAAACATGAATTAAAAACATAATCAGCGAGAGTTTCCCTAGAGGTCCTCCCTCCTTCTTGCTTTAAGGAACAGGGTTAACCTCGGCTGAGGTAAGTATTGTTGGGCCCAGGCAGCGACATCTGCGCCTGGCGAGCTCCGCTGAAGCTCATCTTTCTAATCGAGAGTAGCACGGCCACCTGAGAGATTGTTTTTGCTTTGTGTTTCGAGTATTTTCGCCATTTCACCCGTAGATCAAGTATCGTAAAGGAAATTTTAACTCTCGGGTAGGCCTTGAACGTGGTATTATCCAGGTATACGCGCGAGAATTCTTTGGTAAAGTAACGTTGGAGGTATAGCCTCACAAGATTGATTGTTGGTTGGTTGTAGTGACAGCCCTCTTTTATCCAAAGGAAGCTCACTTAGGTCACGAGAGGCCCATTGTGATACCACAGAATATAAGGGCGGCACTAGAACCTGCGGGATGACGAGAACCATCCATATTCTCGAATAAAGCCGGCTATGCAGCCAATGTCCAAATCAGCTACTTCCATGAGGTTGTCTAGGAAGGACGTGCCTAAGGTTTGCATGCGCTTCCTGGACAGCGCCGGACATTCGCAAAGAAAGTGTTTAATATTTCTTCCTCAGATCTGCAACTTCGGCAGAAATCATTGAAAGGGACACCCAATCTCTCTGCGTGTCTGCCGATCAGACAGTGTCCCGTCAGTAAGGAAACAATGGAACTCAGGGTTTCGCGGCTTATATTGAGGAGCCGCTTGGTGCGTTTGGAGCACAGTGCGTGCCAAAATTGCCTGTTTGTGCTACAGCTTTCTTCGAGCAGCCAGACCCTATTCGCAGCCCCCACGTAGTGCTGCTTAAATCCTAGCTTTATGGAAGCTAGAGGTTGGCCGACTTCGGGGTTAAGTGTATATTCCCGAAGCTCGGTGCCAGCTCTCGCTAGGGCATCTGCTCCGCAGTTTCCAGGTATATCACTATGCCCCGGTACCCAACAAAGAATCACTTCACAGTGAAGCGACATCAAGTTCAGTTGTGAGCGGCATTCCATAGCAATTTAAGATGAAGTATGCACGCTGGATAATGATTAGATAGTAGCTTGACTGTCAGGTAAGATGTTTAAATTTCTCATGGAAATTTTCTGACTTCTCAGCCAGTCAACTGCCTTATAAATCGCAATGACCTCTGCCTTAAAGACGCTGCAGAGGTCTGGTAATCGAAAGGATAGTTTCAAGCCTAGCTGTTCTGAGAACATGCCACAGCCAACTCTTCCCTCCATTTTTGATCCATCAGTGTAGATGTCGACCGATTCCTGTATCCCATCTCTCTCTGTGGTCCAGTCCTCCCTACTCGGGATGACTGACCTGAAACCATGGTGAAAACAGGGAATCGGAGAAGCAAGGTCAACTATACCTGACGTTGGTCGATCTCTCCATAGTATGGTGGAGTGACCAATGTTCTCCTCATGCCAGAATCGTAGAGCTTTCAATCGAACAGCAGTGCACTTGGCCTGCTGTCTCATAAGTAGCTCTGTCGGAAGCCAATTTAATAGCATAAATAATGCCTTTGTCGGGGTAGTCCATAGAGCCCCGGTGATTGCAATAGCTGCACTCCTCTTGACCTTGTTTAGCAGGTTTACATTTGATGCTTTCGCCATAGCAGGCCACCTAATCACTATGCCATACAGAAGGATTGGTTCCACTATCGCCGAATAGAGCCAAGATACAATTTTGGGTTTTAATCCCCACCTTTTCGCAATAGCTCGTTTGCTGCAGTATATTGCGCATGCAGCTTAGCGTGCTCTTCCTGTTGTCTTCGCTTTTCATGCGAGTTTAGAGTCCAGAATTAAAACTAAATATTTGACCTGATGAGATGGGTTGAGACTTATCTCCTCAAGCTTAGGTGAGACAAATCGTGGAATTTAATACCTTGTGAAAAGCATAAATTCCGTCTTTTGCGGATTAATCTTTGGACCACACTCTTTGGTCCATTTGGTAAGAATACCTAGGGCAAAGTTTAGTCTTTCCGATAGGGTGTTAACAAATTTTCCCGATATTGCTATTGCAACATCGTCGCCATAAGCAACGACTTTGCAGCCAGTCGCTTCTATTTTTGACAGGAGTTCATCCACCACTAGGCTCCATAGAAGAGGTGATAGCACCCCACCTTGTGGTGTGCCTCTGAAAAACTCTCCTTCGTAAGGTATTATTTCCTAGCGTGGAGTTGATGTTCCTGCTGCTAAGTAGTTGACCGATGAACCCTATCAGGTTGTCATCGGCATTGCTTTCCCCGAGTGCTTTACCAATAGCCTTATGGCTGGTATTGTTGAAAGCCCCTTCTATGTCTATAAAAACTGCTTGCGTGTATTCTTTGACGCTTAGCGATTTTTCGATGTAGCTGATGCGCGAGTGAACAGGTGTTTCAATCGATCTCCCTTTTGTGTAGGCGTGTTGTGCATTAGAGAGTGGTTTCAGAATAGCTCTCAGATGGATCTCTATCAGTCGCTGCAGAATTTTCAGCAGAGAATAGGTGATGGATAGTATGTTCTGTTTTGTTTGGTCCATTTTTTTTCTTGGTATGTAATCGGGCAAATTGATGGCTCAATCTCTAGAAATGAGATTCGGAACTGATGCTAGAGAACGCACACACGACATTACGCGCCTAGCTGAGCTGCCTTGCAAAGAGCCATCACTCTTCTAGCTAGGGAGAGGCCGAACCCGAATTCATCTGAACGACACAAGGATTTGTTGCCTCGTTCATTGAGGCCAACGAGACGAAAGTTTCCAGGTATATCACTATGACCAGGTATCCAGTAAAGAAACACTTCAAAGTGAGGCGACATCGCGTTCAGTTGTGTGCAACATTCCATTACGATTTTGCATGAGGTATACACGTTAGATAATGATTGGATAGTAGCTTCACTGTCAGATAAAATATTGAGATTTCTTATGGAAATTTTCTGATTTCTCAACCAGTCTACTGCGTTGTCTATTGCAATGATTTCTGCCTGAAAAACACTGCAGTGATTTGCAAACCGTATGGATAGTTTCATGCCTAGCCGTTCGGAGAAAACGCCACAGCCAACTTTTTCATCCATCTTTGATCCATCAGTGTAAATGTCGGCAGATTTCTGTATCTCACTTCTTTCCATGTTTTAGTCATCTCTGCTAGAAATTACTGACTTGACACCTTGATGGAAGCAGGGAGTCCGAGGAGTGAGGTCGTTTTTCTCTGACGTTGGTCCATCCCTCTGTAATATGGTAGAGTTGCAAATATCTTCCTCCTTTCAGCGATGCAGTGCTTTTAATCGTATCACAGAGCATTCGGCCTGCTGTCTCGTAAAAAGCTACATTGGGAGCCAATTCAATATCATAAACAGTGCCTTTGTCAAAGTAGTGCGTTACGTCCCGGTAATTACAATAGCTGCAATCTTTCCGACCTCGTCTAACAGGTATGCATTTGATGTAGTCGCCATAGCTGGCCACCAAACAATTGCGCCATACAGAAGGATTGGTTCCACTGCCGCCGTATAGAGCCATGCTACAATTTCGGGTTTCTGTCCTCACCTTTCCCATTAGCTGTTTTGCAGCATTAGATGGCATATACCGCTTTGCGCACTCTTTTTGCTTTATTCACTTTGCATGCGAGTTTCGAGTCTGGAAGTAGATCTAAATATTTTACCTGGTGGACTTAGACTCTCCTCGTCAAGTTTGGGTTGGACCGATATTGCTATTGCAACACCGTTGGAATGGGCTACGACTTTGCAACTAGTCGCTTCTATTGTTGACAGAAGTTTGTCCACTACTAAGTTCCATAGAAGCGATGAAAGCACCCACCTTGCGAAGTACCTCTGCACGTTCGCCTTCTTAGGATACTGTCCCCTAGTGGCGAGTTGATGCTCCTGCTGTTTAACAGTTGTATAATAAACCTCAAGTACGTTCTCAATAGCCTTATGTCAGAATTTGTTTAAAGCTCTTTCGATGTTTAGAAAAACCGCTTGCATATATTCTTTGCGGCTAAGCGATTTTTCAATAAAGCTAGTGAGCGAGTGAAAAGCTGTTTCAACCGATCTCCTTTTTGTGTATGCTTGCTGCGCATTGAAGAGTTGTTTCATAGCAACTCTTACATGGATTTCTATCAGCCGTTCTAAAGTTTTCAGTAGAAAAGAGGTGAGGTTACTAGGTTCATAACCCGTAATTGAGGAGTGGAATGTCTTGCCTGCTCAAGGTATGACGACTATTGAGGCTCGTTTCCACCGCTGTGGAGTGCTAGCCATCCGGCAGTGCTATATCGAATCTCTGTTGGATTTTAACAGGAGAGATGTTTACGTGCACAGTGGTTATGGGGCGTTTGTGGATCAGCTTCATCAGCCACATCCTCATTGTCCGGGAAGTGCATGTCCACGAGAATGGCCAACGTCTCGGGGCTGGATCTAGTCAAGACCTCATTTGCGTCTTTGGCAGTCCCCAAAAAGAGGGGATGCTCGTCATAACTTTTTGCAGATTACTAAACTCCTTGGAGTTTTCTATTTCTCCAGAGAAACTTCTCCAAAAGGTGCGTTTAGCCTTCCTGTTAGAGTATCCTTCAATTTTAGCTTATAAGAAGACAAGTCATTGAATTATTTAGCCCGATTGAAGGACGTCCCACATTCGCTCCGCAGCTTTGCAATGCCGTTGTTCCACAATGTAGGCTTTAATTTCCCCCTAGGCTTCGTTGGACTACATGCACATCTTGCTGCTTCATTGAAGGTAGATGTAAGGGTCCCAACGGCTTTCTTGAGACCGCATATATCATCAATCTATTGAGCTCCACCTTCACGTGCACATTCACGTCTAGGAGCTGGAACAGACGCTGGCCTGGCTTACGTGGAGAATATGCAGGGAGACTACTTTGGTATATCTTACGCCTGTTTAAGTTTGAATTATTTGGCTATTGGGCTTGACAGTCCATGTTCTATAATTTGAAATACAGTTGTTAAGCTTGGAAAAAGTTCACTGGTTCTCTAATACTGAGTAATCTCGGTAAATCGCCTTTTAGTCCCCTAACAAATGTATTAAGGACCTAATCGCGGTACGCTTGGGTCATGATATTCATCGCATCTTGGCTCATTTCAATTGATCCAAATTTATTAAGAATCAATTATAAGTGATCGTATCAAGAGGTTGATAGAACTGTGAAATCGTATTTGCTGCCTGCACTAATGTAGTCGTTTTATATTCTAAGGTATATACGTTTCTTTTCTTTGCATAATAAAAAACCAGGCATTTAGATATTTTTGTTCGATTCAATGGAATATTAAAGGACTCCAATCCAATATCCGCGTGACTTATAATTTTGTAACAGATAAATGATAGGATTCCATCATATTTCGGAGTTCCAGTCAAAGAATGTTCTTAAACTCTTGACAACGTCGAGTGTTTCGTCCATATCGGACAAATTACCATTTGTAGCAAAGTTAACTGGTACATCAACATCATCATTGATGTCGGAAGCTGGGCACATTAATGAACAAAAAAATTGAGTCCCCTGACTACAGAAAGTTTTCGCGACCACGCACTCAGGTCATTATTTAGGAAATTATTCTACGAGTTAAAAGATGCACGGTTACGCCGTCATACACAACTCGTGATTTTTTTATGTCTTCAATCTATTGCAGAGTTGGTATCCACTCCGAGAAACTTTTCGGCAATAAGCAGAAACATCTGTTGTCAAGAGCTATGATAACACGGCTTCCTACCTCAATTCATTTCCAGGACTAGAGCGTTGCAGATTTTCAAACCGCGAGTTCATTAAGTAGTGCGGCCTGGTCCTTGAATTGCTGTGAAAACACAATATTTATCGCCGAACTACACAGGAGGCGATTTTTTAATGATATTACCTTTATTTCTTTCTCATTTTCTTTTTTTCTTTATTTATATTATTTTGATTGATTGGAGTTCCAGTCGCGTGGCCGATCTTGATCGAAGTCGCTTGGGCAATGGTTACGATCAAAGTCACGTGCTAGCAGCGATTTTATTTTTTTTCATAATCGCTTCGGGGAAAACGCAAAGAAATGCAAAGCACCTTGTCACAGAAAAACAAACAACAATCCGGAAAACAATTTGTCAACCAGAATTTAGGTAAACGAGGACGACTCTCACCACCACCACTGATAGTAGCTGACAAGAGAAGTAAGCTATGTTTTCTAATTGATGCTGGGGCTGATATTTCAGGCCTGCCAAAGGGTAAAAATTATCTAACGCCTACAAATTTTCATCCTTACGCTGCAAACAATACACCTATCAAGACTTATGATGAGAAAATTTTAAAACTTGACTTTGGTCTTCGAAGAACATATACATGAAAATTTACAGTTGCCGGTGCTAAATAACCTATAGTCGGTGCAGATATTTTGCAAAATTCGGACTTTTCGTCGACAGACAAAAAAAATTGATTGTGGACGAAGAGTTGAAACTCGCATGCGTTGAAAAAAGTCCAGGGGAACCAACCTTGGAATTACAACAATAAAATCGCTTGGGATGTACCACGAACTTCTTAAAAAATACGTGGATAGAACTCTTCCATCATCACGAAAGAGAGTTCCAGCGCACGACGTCTACCATCATATTTTGACGAAAGGACCACAAGTTGCAGAGCATGCACGTTGATTAACACCAGGAAATTTCCGTGTGGCTTAGGCAAAATTTAAGTTCATGCTTCAACAGGGCATTTTTCAACCATCAAACAGCCCATGCGCAAGTTCTCTTCAAAAACCCAACGTTAACGGCTAAAATAGGGACAGCGAGGCTGAATTTCTCCAAATCTCATCGAAATTGGTCGGAAAATGACTGGAAGAGAGTTCTTCGTACCAACGATTCAAAATGCTATCTAAACCAGTCGGATGGATAGCAGTATGTATGTCGCAGAATCGGAGAGGAACTTTATAAAGACTGTGTAGTAGCTCGAAACAAATTCCCTCAGAGTTACATGGTTCGGGTTGCATTTCCTGTTTTGGAACCGGAGATTTGGTGATTTTAGAAGGATTAATGAATGCGATCAGTGACATCAGCGTGATTGACAACCAACCAGATAAGCTCCTTCCAGTCGATTACGACGTGATTTTTCAAGATGACTCTGCGCTATGTCATCGCGCTCGGTAAGGTAAATTGTGGGTTTTTTACAAACGACAGCTCAATACAAAAATATGATGAAACTTAAAATTGCTGATAATATTTGATTATTTTCAATTCAACGAATTTCGCTTCAAAAATGATCATTGTGCTGATAAAACATAAAACCGGCTGTACCTTCAAAATAAATATTTCTTTGTTTATGTGTTTTATACATTTTAAATATAACACTACAATTAAAAAAGTTACCACCAGTTCGTTTTATTTTTCTTTGAAGATCATTTTGCAGAGACGGTATGTGGTGATAGGTATAGCCGTGTAAGTCGAATTCGCGTAAGCCAGAGTTCAACTTTGCATATAAATGCGTATGAAGTTTGTGTAATCGGGACTAGAGTCTAAATAAAACAATTATTTAGAAGAAACATGTTTAATAAAATGTTTGATAATAAAAACAATTTACATTACTGTAAATAAAACAACGTGAACCGAAGTTGGATGTCCAAGGTTTCATATAGTTTAACAATGTATTCTGAAGAGTTGATTTTTTTTTCTTCTCGCGTAAAATTCCCTCGTAGCATGCCACTTTTTTTTCCCGGTTTGTAACAGTGGCGAGGGGTTAAAAATTACTGTGGGTAAGCCGCTTACTATTTGGGAGACATGGAACCTTAACAGACAAAGCAGTATATTATAAGCGTATAGAGAAATACTACCGTAATCATTCTTTTTATTGCATACATTTTAAATTACGATCAGTTATGAAATATCACCCATAAGAAAATCTGCACTAAGTTGGAAATAATACTTTACCACTTTCATAACTTCACAAAAACAATCAAATAACAATAAACTCTTTTCACGTTCTGTAGGTTAGTAGTAGAGCTTACGTGAATTTCCAGCTACAACAATCAAAGTATAGACATATAGACTATTGCAACAGTATATATTTTTAATTGGGAGTTTTCGATAATTTTCTAGCATCAATTTTCACAGCTGATTCGCAAGCCGGGAACGCTACCGGCTTTTTGATTTGTTTCCATATCCTATTGAGGAAAACAGAGCTGCGATTCCAACAAATGGGAGTTGAATTCCCACGCCACCTTAAATTATTGATGAAATCGAGACTCGAAAAGCTTTCCTGCAACTCTTACAGATGTTGATCGCTTTGTTGGCTATTATGGAACTATGAGGATGTGTAGAATGAAAAGAATGGAGTATGATGGAATAAACAATGAGATCAAGTAGAACGATTGTGCATGTTCAAAGTGATGTGTGCAAGTAAATAAACACTTCATTCCCTTATAAAACTGAAGTGTTAGACATTTTTGGAACATATTTGGAAATGGAAGCCGATGAGAATCGGCTTATATGAACGCCTCGCCACAGAATCGCGCTCTTCATTGAAATCTATTCTTTCTAAAATTTGTAACCCCTTTTAAATTGTACTGAGGCCTTCTGTTAAGTTTGAAATCGCCATTTGATTTAACGATTCAATTTGGTCTGTAATGATAAGGCAGGATCGCCATGTAATGAGATTATCGTAGGATCGTTATGTAATGTGTTTATTGCGCGTGGTAGACCCAGTGATGGACGCCTTATACGATATTCTTCTAGAGATATAATTTTCTTCTCACTATGAAAGAATTTATTCTCAGAAAAGAAAAAAATGAGGATTTTTAGGGGACCTACCGGCACCTGATTAATTGCCACATGTTTGGCGCAGTCCAAAAGAACAGGCAGCCGATATTTCTGAATATTGAAATGGCCGAATTAAAAGGCAACTTGTAGTCTGCCGAATAAGGCAGACTTTACTCAAGTATTCCTATTGAACGTTTTGCCGATATTAAGGCAAAAATTGCAGTATAAAACAAACAACTTCGTTCAACTAAGAAACCATTCTGAGCTAAGTGCCAGCTTCGTTCCTTCTTTTAATTCACAAATTTCTCTTTTAGTTTCTATGTACACAAAGTTTGCTTATTCTATAAAAATTCCTACTCTAGTTTTTAATCTACTTACCATAACCATTCGAACGCGATTCAAATTATTTCCCACGGACTTCGTCGCATCCAATATAGCTTACTTTGCATTGACCCAATTAACGTCGCATAAGTTATATTTTTGCGTACTCTGGGTTCGATTCTCTACTAAGAGTTTCACACGGTATCACGCCATATCGATGTAGGTTTGAGGATGTGCTGTGATGTGCTATGATAGAGAAGCCTAGAGAAGCTTGTGTGGGAAATTAGTTGTGTATTGGCTAGTTCCAGGTTTGGAACTAGGAATACACTACAGGTCTAACGAATCGGTTTGTTCAATGTCTTGATCATGCTCAAGCATTTTTATAAGCTCTTGATTGTGTGAATCCAGCAATTCGTGTACGTCATCACCATCCAACTTTAAATTTAATTGTTTGGCAATATTGACCGCTTCTTTGATTTTACCATCGATTTGTTCAGGATCTGAGGCTGATTCTCCTTGGGTTTCTGTGGTGAAAAAGAGACACAGCTTTTCCAAATGCCATGCAAAGTTTTTTGCGAAATCTCATTTCACGATTGTCCAATATTTCTTACGGCATCTAAAACGTCGAATTGCTTCCAAAAGTCTGAAAAATAGCTCTTTTGTTTTCTCATAGCTTCATTTAGATGTGCAAATGATCTCCCTGTGTAGTAAGCTTTAAATGTTTTAATGACTCCCTGGTCCATTGGTTGAAGCAAACTGGTAGTGTTTGGTGGCAAAAATACAACTTTTACCTGTGGATCGGAATTAACTAGAGTTGTAGAAGGATGACCTGCTGCATTGTCAATTAGTGGCATCACTTTATATGAAATTTCTTTCAATTGACAATAACGTTCGACTTCAGGAATAAAATGATGATCAACCCAGTCTTCAAAAAAAGTGGCTGTTACCCAAGCTTTCGCATTAGATTTCCAAATCATAGGCAAACCAACTTTAGATTTGTTTTTTAAGGCTCTTGGATTTTCTGAGCGATAAACTAAGAAAGGTTTCATTTTACAATCACCAACTGCATTCACACCGACCATCACTGTCAATCGACCTTTGGTGGCTTTAAAACCTGGACATCTTTTCTGTTCTCGCGCAATAAAAGTTCTTTAAGGCATTTTCTTCCAAAAAGACCGTATTTCGTCTACATTGAAAATGGTTTAGCTGGAGTAGCCACCATCTTCAATCATTTTCTTAAGTTTTGCTGGATAAAGAGACGCAGTTTCTTTGTCAGCACTTGCCACCTCTCCACTTTCTGCGATGCTATGCCAATCAATACGACTTTTTAATCGGTTAACCAGCCGTTACTAGCTTTAAACTCTTAATTTTAGGCCGCTTTCCCAGCTTCTTCTTTTAGTCTCTCAAAAATATACTTAGCCTGAAAGCATACTAAGTTTTAGTCAACAGGACAAGATCTTACTTGATTATCACACTATACTTGTAGCACTTCCGTAATTTTTCTTTACTTTTTATAACCGTTCGGACTGTTGAACCCGGTTGGTCAAATTTCTTTGCCAATTCACAAATTTTTATTTTCGTCTCAAGGTCTTTGATAATCTTCATGTATTCATAATATTTTAGTGGATAACATAATTAAAGACGAATCAATAATGTGCACTGCATATGTAAAACAATTTCAGGGAACATGTTTGAACTTGTCGTAAACCGAACACGCTGATGCGCGCGGTGATCAAAAAGAAAAACTGTGTATCTCCGAATTCGCGTAAAACGGGGTGTCGTATATATGTATGTATATATATATATATTTATATATATATATATATATATATATATATATATATATATATATATGTTGGAAAGTCGGAATAACAGAAATGATGTTGCCAAAACACGATCATCAGAATAGTAGCTATAAACGTTCCCTAGTTTCTGAAGATGAACATGGAGGAAATATAATCAAAATGTTTCGCCGTTCGACCATCACGAAAGAATCGAAAATTTGCCCTCTAGAAGTAATAGTTAAAATGTCAGAACTCTACTAATAACGCACGGTTGAAATGAAACAGTGCAGACAAAAATGACATAAACTTTTCAATTTTTTATCGTCTTTCTTCATAGCAGTGAAACCCGACTGGTACACCTATTCGATAAAAATAATTTTGTTTTAACAAAACAAACAAAATTTACATTCACTTTGGGGATGATAGAGATTATAGTAATATTCTTGATTTAAGTGAAGTGGAGAGCGTGGGGGAGGTTTGCTCAAATGTTAATCAAGAATGAAAGGATGCTGATTAAGTTTATTTGAACTTAGACACAAAATTGGACACGCTTCGAGACTTCATTCATCATATAATAGGACAGATACCACGAAGGAGGAACGTAGAGCTTCCGATACCACCCCCCCCCCACCTTATAGATTTTATTTCATTAAAACTTAGTGGAATAGACAAAAGCTTCAGATCAGATTTCGAATACACCATACGGAAAAAATAATGGGGCTGCCCAAGTACCAATATACCTGTCCAAAACTGACGACATTGTTCGTCTGTTTATTGATGCGTTCCTTAAAACATCCGTTGACAAATGGGATCCGGGATTGATTAACACTACAATAAAGGATTCGTTTGATAAATCAATGATTCTAGATATAATACAGCAGGTGGGATAATCTGTTAATGCGTTGGCGAAAAATGCACGAGGTGAAGTAGAGAAGGGAAATCTGGAAGAATTTACCAAAACCATTTTAATACACATATATTATCAAACTGAGAATACTGGCGAGTAGGTGATAAGGGATCTCCGAATAATACCATTAAACACTTATGAAAATGTGTTTAGATTTCATCACGTGGAGTACTGTCCGGGAGAAAAATCTTTATCGAAAGCATCTCCATCAAGGTTACAGACCATAATGAAAAGCTGGTTAATTTCGAACCAAACTATACACACCTATATAATGCTGCATTTTGAACAATAGCGTAATTGAACGATTCTTCAGTTTTTAAATTTGGATCCCTTCGTTATGGACATATATTTCGGGATTTATCTAGCATTTAATTAAGTAGTAATATTATAACATAAGTTTTTTTCAAGGTTTATATCCTTGTGATCGTTTACCTCTGAAAATAAGAAAACCAGCATGCGTCATTGAAAACACAGATCTGTCCCAACAGTGTGTTGCTCATTGGGTGGCATTCTATTTCCCTAAAAAGAACCGCTGCACCGGTACTAGCTTTGGAAAATTTCTTAAGCATTTCTCCTACTTTGACTTTGAATTAAACGATGATGAAATTGTGAATCCATACCGGAACATCTATAAAACAGGTTCACTACAAAATGCTAGTGACTAATGCATTCAATGCTCCAGAAGACAGATTGGAGGTATAAAAGCAAAAATTTAACAGCATAGGGTGCCAGTTCTGACTCAATCGCCCTAGAGTTCGATGTGTCGACATTAAAATCAAAAATTATTTTCGGTTGGACGAGCGTTTTCCAGTTTCTCCAACATACGCAGGGTAGACTTCAATGTAGGAAGACTTGAGAAGGATGAGAAACGTAGAGAACATTCCAGATACGAGAAGGTAATGGTAGTAGTACAGGAAATGAAGCTCAAAAAATGGCAAAACCTTACAATTTTTTCGTCCAGCATCGGTTTGCATAAAAATTTGGGAATAGGATCATTTCACCCTAAAGTTATTTTCTATATCGTGCCGTTGTATGTTGTTCGTTTTTCGAGGGTGAAAACTACTCCTAATTGTACAAAATTATAAAATAAAATTTTAAACCTTAATATGGGTATAAGTTGGTTTGGATTGGTGAAATAATGATTGTTTTATGATTTAGGATATAATATCATATTATTTCAACCCTTATTAGAGCTTAATAGAAAAATAAATATTTTGCCCAAAAAAAAGATTAATCCATAGTGCTTTATGTCAAGAATTCTGTTGTTTAAAATATGTATTAAGTTAAGTTTGCAAGTTTTCAACCCAAAACAACATTGCAATTTTCATAAACTAATTGAATAGATATAAATAGAAAAAATAGAATTACATACAAAAAAAGTTATTAACACAACAATACACTGCATGTTCACATACATTTACATACATAGACGACTAAATTTACAAATACAGATACAAAATATATGTTATGTTATGTATTATATGTTTTTTAAATGTCTGTCTCATTGATTCAATCTTCATCTTCATTTTCATAACTATAAAAAACGCAATTGAATAGTTATAAAAAAAATTTTTAGAGCACGTGCTATTTCTTTCGAACTTGAGAATACACTGGTGAGGAATCAACGGAATATACAGACACATAAGCAGATGTTTCTTCTTCTCTGTATCTCGATTTGAATGAAAAAAGTTTGGACCGTGTAACGCACTACTGCCAAATATACCGGGCATGTAGATTATTATGCTCCGAAGTGGGCTATTCGATTTTTTCGAAAAAAAAATTGATTGGTTTTTTTAAACATAGCTCCTTCATTTTTAGAGACACTGACAACTCCAATTTTCCTAAAATTAGGCATTTTAAATTGGGCAAACTTCTTCGACGTATTGATAATCTATATATATATCTGTATATATAAAACAACGTTGATGTTTGTGTATGCGGCAAAAAAACTCGAGATTGGGTGCACCGATTTGGATTTTTTTTTTGTTAGAACGGTATTTTCGAGCAGATGGTTTCCATTAAAAAAAAAAAATTTTGAAAATAAAAGTAAAATTAAAAAGAATTTATCTCATGTAAATTGTTGTTGTAAATTAGATCCGTGTACACACATACACATGTGTAAAGCATTTTATTATGTTCGTATCACACCTTTCGTCATCTTTGCCGTGAGTGCCCACACAAGTAAAGCGTTGCAATGTGAGGATGAGTGCGCGAGTCGATTTTATTGTCGCGCATCTTATACTTTACCGGTTCTTTCTTTTGTCTTTCACGACGCTTCCATTGAGTGCGTTCGAACCAGCGTGTTTTACCGTTTCCATTGGAGTTACCGTGTCGAGCAGAACCAAATTAAAAATTCTCTTCATTCCTTCTTAATTTTTTTGCTTATTAAACGTAAGTGAATGCTAAATTTTAAAATAAATAGACACAGTGAATTTTTTCCATGAAAATCCTGTGCAATTTTTTTAGATTTCCAACGTATACAAATTTGCAAATAGTTTGAAATTTTTCTCAACCATAACAGAACGATAGCTTGTATTCAATTGGTCAATCCGTGCATTTTATTCATCGGCTGTTTTTTTGCATTGATGATTGGTTGTTCAAAAACGTATTTAAAGCTTTTGAAGAAACGGATCGTCATCTTAAAGTGTTGCTGTTGTTTGTAATTGATGGAAAGGTTATTTTTAATCATTGCAATGGTACACTTGCTACAAAAAATGTATTCTATCACAACAAACCATTAAAACCAAAAAATTTGCCGAAAATTCTGCCAAAAATGTACAATATTTTAAAACAATTTCGCATAAAGAAAATTTTTTTTACGAAAGCATTTTATGCTGGAATTGAATTTAGTTTAGGAAAAAAATTTAAAAAAAACTATTCTACTCCTACTCAGAATTTATCAATTGATAAAATTTCACGAAAAAGTCAAAATATTGGTCGGCGAACGCAAAGGGCACAGCAAGAGAAGGCAGTCTGAAACCGAAGAACAACGTGGAAGACGTCTTCAATACAACCGTGAACGAAATGCGCACTCTCGATCAAATATTCGAAATGCATTAGATCAAGCTAGTTCCAACCAGCATCTGCAAAGGCGTTCAATTGAAAATCTCGAGCTTGCAGCTTTCCTATACACTCAAACCAGTTTTTGTGCGAATTTTTATTTGTGTGATTTTTTTGTGCGATACACGAAAATCTCAATCAAATTGAAACATAATTGACGGCCTTATAAATAAAATCGATCGGCAAAATGTTTTTTTCGATTTTTGATATGTAATTTATCAGTTCATCACATTACATAAGTATTGCGTCAGCCAATTACATTAGATATGTGTTTCATCACAAAATGCGGTTCCTATTCTCCGCAAAAAAATTATTTTTTTATGCGTTTTCTTTTATGCGATCCTCATCTACCGCACAAAAACAGTTTTGAATGTATACATTCGATTATAGGTCACATCCATCAGTTGTGATTGGTGAAATGGAAAAAGTTTGTGAATTTTGCAATGCCTTTAAATTTTCGGATGAAACTCCTGAACTTTTCTGTGGGAATGGGAAAGTGAGGTTACCTGCGTTGATTCGTTGACTTGATGACTTATTTACAGGAGTAACGTCAAAGTCGTAACATTTTTTGTCAAGGATACAACAATATAGTAGTAGTCTGACTGCCGTCGTGGGCGGACGTGTTTCGATAGCGATCTCGAGTTTCGAAAAGTTCAGAAGTATTTTTGGTAATCGACAACGGTTGTTATTGGGACTATTCTTTATTTTTTGACACCTTTGTCCACCGCCGCGTAGGGAAAAGTAACCCAATAGCCCCTCGTGACGACCCCTGCTTCCACACGGACATTCTTCGCCACGTGTTGCGCTGACTTGTGCTTTTGCACGCCCACGCGCCAAACATCATTGGATTATTGGTTTACCAGCGTTATGCTTGTAGTGAGACGTCAAAATCAGGACATTAAGTGCTGATTTATTGTGTTTTTTTAAATTGAAATCGTTCCACGTGCTCAAATCGCGACAGTTAGTTACCGCTACTTGCGGTTACCTGCGATATTACCAGCTGTTGTAACGCATTTCCCAACCCAACTTTTATTGTGACTGGTGACTACAATTTGCCTGCCATGAAGTGGGATAAACAAGAATGGATAAATTATACAAATTGTCAAAAAACTCATAGTATAGTAGAATCATTCTCCTTTCTAAATTTTTCTCAACTTAACCCTGTTTTTAACACTAATGATAAAAAACTATATTTAATCTTTTCAAACATCGATTATAATATTCAAATAGCAAAAGTTTCCGTTGATGCTTTTCATCCTCCATTGAACGTCATCATCAAATCAAATGAACCTGAACACGAAAATACTATACAAATACAAGTACTTAACTTTCGTAAAACAAACTTCAATCGACTAACCTTTGAATTAGATGCTATTAACTGGCATAATGAATTGAACGATCTTTCCGCGGAGGATGCAGTCAATCAGTTCTATGTAATATTAAATAGTTTAATTGACCTCCTCCATTTTCGATATCTTACGACTCTGTTATCCATAAAATTAATAGAATTGACCCAAGCAAGAGCGCTGGCCCAGACGGTATCCCTCCGATCTTAGTAAAAAGTTGTGCGACGACCCTGACGTCCCAACTTCTATACATTTTCACCAAATCCTTGCAAAGTGGTTGCTTCCCAACAATATGGAAATCAAGCTTTGTAGTTCCAATACTCAAATCATATAATAGAAATTATCGTCCGATCTGTATACTCTCTGTGATTCCTAAAATTTTAGAGAGTCTGCTAACTGACTTCATTACTCCATTATAAACACCGATCATCACACCACGCCAACATGGTTTTTGCAAAAATAGATCTACTACCACTAATTTAGTAGAATGCCATAGTTACATCACCTATTCGTTTGTCTGCTCCAATCAAGTTCAAGATTTACAAGTCTATTGAGTCAATAGATGATACCTTACAACTACAGTCAAATTAAAACAAGTTTTGTAACTACTGTGCGGTGAATAGTTTAGATTTCAATATTGACAAATGCCAACTTATGGTCTTTAATCGCTGTGAATCCTCTATATATTACAATTACACTCTTAATGGAGTTGTATTGAAGCAAGCTGCGACAGTTAAAGATCTGGGTGTATTAATCGATACGTCGTTAAACTTTGTGAGTCAAATTAATAAAACTATAAGTGAAGCATTGAGAATCCTCGGGTTTGTTATACGAAACACACGTGAATTCCTTAATATAAATGCACTTAAAATGCTTTATTTTTCACTGGTAAGGATCAAATTAGATTATTGTTCCGCTCTCTGGAATCATTACTATAAGGTCCATATTGACAATTTAGAAAAGGTCCAAAATAAATTTATAAGATTTATTGGTTACAAGCTAGGTTTTAATTCGGAAAACATTCCCATTCCCTCTTCTGAAATAACCTCCGTGCTAAATATAACATCACTTGAGACCAGAAGGAAATGTTCTGACGCGGTGTTTCTATACAATTTAATCAACGCTAAACTTGATGTACCTAACATATTAAGCAAAATATCGTTTAGATTGCCTTTTAGATCAACTAGGTGCAGCGATCTTTTCCTTCGAAAAATCACAAACTGCTTACTGTCAAAACTCCCTCCTAAAAAGATTAAAATTTATCGGGATTCAATTATGCCATAGAATAGATTTGTTTAACACAACAAAGAGCGCAATAAGGCTTGAAGTTAAAAAGCTTGAAATTAAAAACTTGTAAATATGTTCGTTACAGTGTATGTTCTTTTTCTTTTTTTTTTGCAAATTTGTTCTTTTATATTCTCATGAATCTCAAATAGTATTAATCTAGAAAGATTAAAATTTATTTATTGGACATTATTATTATAGTTAGCCTATTAGTAATTGTTATTCTGCTCTGTTTGACTGCTTTAATTGAATCTGCAATGTATAATATTTGTAAATGGACTCTGTCCGTAAATAAATAAATATAACTTATATTTTCAAATGACTTCATTCGGAGCTACAAGAACAATGAGAGATGGATTCATGACGTTTAAGGTAATTTCTGCTTTCGGCATTGCAAATAATATTGATTTTGATCTTATATCTAAATGTTTTACATTTTCTCAGATTCAAGCTCAAGTTTATCATAGAATTGGTTCTTTGTTACCGTTGGCTGATAATGATTACAAGTTTTTACAAATGTACTTTTTGGGCAATTCAAATGCTGAGCTTGAGTAACGGTGTCAGGTTGGGAAATATTCAAATAGCAAAAACAGTGTGAGAAGAGATATCATTGAACGGTTGCAAAGATTTTTCCATGAACAAAATGAATTAGTCCGTTTATTTGAAACTGCACTTGAAATGATGCCGTCGGATAGTCATTAAGTTGTCATAAAAGCTAATGCAGTACCTGATGGTATGCATCGTGTTAGATTTAATGCTCATACTATTGATTAGGTCGCAATTATCGTGGGGCAAGAATTTAATAAACGTGATATTGTGATTCATCGCACAGGCAAGCCACCATCGTTGCTACGACGCCTTACAATATCCATTGATTTTTGGGCAAGGTGACGACGTATATCACATTAATTTGAATATGGTTAATCCATCCACTGGTAAATTGTTGGAAAGTATTAAACAAATATGCTCAATGAACTTAAATTTATTACAGGTGTGGAGGTCAATAAAAAAATCAGTGCCATGAATTATTATGCGTATAGGTTAATGATCCGCACCAATCAGATCAATCACATTTTATTGTGTCGACGATTATTTCATCAATATGCTGTTGATATGTACGCGAAAATAGAGACAGAAAAATTAAACTTTATTCGATTTAACCAAAAGAAGCTTCGATCGGAAGAGTACATTCACCTTCGGGATGCTATTAACACAGATGGAAATGTTTATGACATTGGCAAATTGGCTATTTTACCTGCAACTTACACTGGTGGACCTCGCCATATGCACGAATACGCGCAAGACGCTATGACTTACGTTCGTCGTTATCATCGTCCAGATTTGTTTGTTACATTTACATGCAATTCGCAATGGATAGAAATAAAGGACTTTTTGTTGGCTGAACAAACAACGGCTGATAGACATGATACATTAGCGCGTGTGTTTAAACAGAAATTGAAATCTCTGATCGATTTCATTGTTAAATTAAAAGTATTTGGTGAAGTGCAATGCTGGATGTGTTCAGTTGAATGGCAGAAGAGAGGTTTGTCTCATACTCACATTTTAATTTGGTTGGTGAATAAGATTATATCAGATCAAGTTGATCATATTATATCAGTGGAGCTTCCCGATAGTACAATTGATCCAGAATTATTCGAAGTTGTCGTTAAAAATATGATTCATGGCTCCTGTGGTGCAATAGACACTAATTCACCTTGCATGGTAGAGGGGAAGTGTACAAAACGATATCCCAGGTCATTAATGTCTGAAACAGTTACTGGAAACAATGTATATCCTTAAGATCGTCAGCGGTCTCCTGAAAATAATGGCAAATCAAAAATTTGGATATTGAAATCGATATTCGGTGGATTTTCCCATATTCTCCGTTACTGTTTAATACATTTAAAGCCCACATAAACGTACAGTATTGTAACTCCGTTAAACATATTAAGTACATATGCAAATACGTAACGAAAGGGAGTGATGTAGCTTGCATTGCAGTAGAAAATGTTAATAAAAATCACGCGGGAACTGCTGCCATTAGGAGTAACGCAACAACTTCTGTTAATAGGAATGACAAAATTACTCAATATCAAATGGGGCGATATATAAGCAGTAATGAAACTATTTGGCGTATTTTTTCGTCTCCAATTCATGAAAGGTATCAAACGGTTGTTCATTTGGCAGTAGATTTGGAGAATGGACAACGCGTATATTTTATGCCTGAAAATGCTGTTTCCAGAGCAGCGGAGGCACCAAATACAACGTTGACTTCATTTTTTTCTTTGTGCCGTACCGATGACTTCGCGAAAACATTATTATATTCAGAAGTTCCCCAGTAATATGCATGGAATGCATCGTCGAAATCATTTCAAAGATGGGACGTGTATACACCGTGCAGAATGTTTTTATTTGCGCTTATTATTGTTTAACATTCATGGTCCAGATTCGTTTGAAACTTTGAAAACAGTCAATGGGACATTATGTGAATCATATCGTGAAGCATGCCAACAATTAAATTTGCTTGAGGATGATGCTCATTGGGATTCAATGCTTGCTGACGCAACTATTTCGTCTTCTCCACATCAAATACTTACACTGTTCGCCATAAAATATCCACATGTAACCCTTCAAGCCCACTCGAACTTTGGCATAATTATCGCAGTCCTATGACAGAAGATATATTACATCGTAGGCATCACACCATGTCGAGTACTCATTTGGAAATTACACCTGAAATGCATAATGAAGCGCTGATTTTGATCCAGGACATGTGTTTGATGATCGCCTCCAAAGCATGGGCATAATTGCTCATAATCGCGTGTTTTTCGATATTTTCATCAGGAAATTATACGCGAAAGGCAATACGATTGCAAAGAATTAGGAACGTTCGTGCATAATAATGTCCCGAAGTTAAATAATCAACAAAAGCATGTTCATGATACTGCCAACAAAAGCATGTTCATGATACTGCCATGCAAGTTGTGAGCAATAACACCGGTGGTTTGCATTTTTTGGATGCACCAGGCGGTACGGGGAAAGCATTTTTGTTGTCATTGATTTTAGCTTCCATACAATGTCAGAGTAAAATAGCTTTGACTCGTCATCAGGAATTAAAGCCACGTTATTGGATGATGGCCGTACTGCGCATTCTGCTCTTAAATTGCCTTCGAATTTGCAAGTTATTGAAACGCCAATATGTAATATTTCCGAAAATTCCGCAATGGCCAAAGTTTTGAAAGACTGCAAGGTTATTGTATGCGATGAGTGCATGATGGCACATAAAAAGTCAATTGACCATCTCGCACCTTGAGGGATTTGCGAGGAAACCAAGAAATATTTGGTGGCGCCGTGATACTCTTGGTTGGTGACTTTAGACAAACCTTGCCAGTCATACCCCGTTCCACTCCTGCAGACGAACTGAATGCCTGTCTGAAATGTTCGGTTTTGTGGAGATACTGTTACGTATCATTCTTTCAAACACGCCAGTGTTTCATTTTGTTTGAAAATTCAGTAACCCGCCGTCGATAAGTTCCGTTTCTGTTTTAGGCTAGTGGGACTAATTAGTTAGGTTTGAAGGCTTATTTCGGGTAAAACTGTCGATTGAGTATGGTTACCTTAACGTAATACCGTATCGAGAAACTTGCGTGAACATGTAGGCTGATTTCGACGTTAATACGTTTTGACTACATCTGCTGAGCTTTACGTAAGACTTTCCTTTTGTTAAACCCTCATGGTTCGTTTGAGCGAGCATGATGATTTCGACGTTTAAACGTTTGGCAACATCTGCCTAGCCTCATACCAACCATGAGATCTTTCCTTACGTAGAGTTCATTCATAGCCTGGCTTATCGTGGAGAGACTCTTCTCAGGGCGGGGTCGTCCCCACGTTTGTTACGTATCATAAACTAAATTCAAATTATCTTCGCGCCTTTTCTGCCCGAAATAACTAAATCAGAGAAATACCTACCTGGCAATGATAATTTGAAAGTGTAAAGCTCGCCAAGTTTCGAAAAAACCATTCAAACGCGTCATCTCGCTCCAACCCTCGGATAGTGCTCAAGCTTTCGCGAATACGAGTGATCGATCATGCCACGGTACGCGAAAAGTAGCTTTTATCGAAAAGCTACTTTTCGCGTAGCGTGGCATGAACATCGGTTTGACGTGCCGGAAATGGTGAGTGAGTGTGGGCAGAGTTGCGTTTCAACGGTCGACCTGGCCGGACCAGTCAGCGGAACCAAATCTACAAAGAGCATTTCTAATCAACAAGAACAAACTTCTTGTTAAATATCCAACAAAAAGTGCATTTCTAATCAACAAGAACAAACTTCTTGTTAAATATCCAACAAAAAGGCAGAAAACAACGCGTCCCAGTCAACTGTTAGACAAATTGCATCGAGGCGCTGTTCTAATTTGTGTTGGCGTCACGATTTTTGGAACGGGCCTGTAAGGAATGCGTGTCTACAGGTACTTCACTGTTGTGCGGCCGGCGATCAAGGAGGCCGAACTCAAGAAGCTCGAGGAGAAAGCGGCACTGGATAAAGCAACGGAATTTAGAGCGTAAAATGCGCGCCCCATTGTGTAGTCGTCTAGTTTGGTTTGCTAATGTGCATTAAGTTAAGCTTCAGGAGATAAATTGAATTTTAGCATAAAAAAAATATATAATGGAATAAGTATAAAAAAAAGTAATGTGATTGTTTTCTTTTGCATTGGTTACGCGTGTGCGAATGTGGTTCGTGGTTTCTCTCTTATTTTCTTGTTCCAGAAACCCACGACTCGGTGAGCTAGTCGGGGAAACAAAAATGTTAAATCGGGACCGCCACTATGCGGTCGACTTTGTACCGGTCCCGGCGGCGCGGGTGCACACGAGGCATCCGGTACTGTCGCGCAAATTGTTCGATTCATGGGTGAATTTCTTATACATGTACTTCGCAATTTGAGTGTTCCACATCCGGCCTCAGTACAAAAATATATTAACGTAAAATCTGAAAATTACCCGTTCCTACATCGCTGCTTTTATAGAGGAAAGCAATCACACTCAATCATAAATACATAAAACTAAAGTACAAAACAAAACAAATAATAATCACCATTTGTGAAAAAAAAATTCCATTTAACCAGGTTTAATGTCTGTACAAACCTGTTAAGGTACCTTTAAGTAAAAGTATAACTTTGTAACTTCTAATGTACAAAAACTTTGTAAAACCTTGTAAAAACTTATGTAAAACTTATGTACAATGTATGTAACAGTTTTGTAAATCGCACACACACCCTCACACACACAAATCGGTGCCGGTTTCGCGTATTTACTATTTCGGTTCTTGAATATCTATCGTCGGCGTAGTGATAACGCAGGTTGATCATTTTAGGTAGTATTAGCTTTTAAGGCGTTTCGATTATTAGCGAGTAATCATTATCGCCATATTAGTTTTGTATCAAAATATCGTCGCGTGTAAAAATATAATTTCGTCAAATTTAAATTCCCTTACGGAAATATTTAATATATATCACATCTTATACCGTTGTGTATATAATTCTAAATTAGTATATCGGTCCTCTTATAAACTTAATCTTTATAAATAATATTAGTCATTAACAACATGGACGTTCCTATAGCATTTTGGCCTAATAAGGTGTCTACACCTAATATGTCTAATACTTGGTCTAAAAGTAGCCATTCGTTGGATTTGGGGTGAGACAGTGCCATAAAAACAAATCTCTATAATCGGAACTCATCCGATCCTGTTCAAGTAGCTGAGGTGGGAGGTAGTTTCCAAGTAAATAATTCCGTGTGCATTCCAATCGAATCTGATGTCAGTCAAGGGCCATTATTCGTGCCCAACCCTAATCTCACATTCCCTGTTGAAGGAATTGACCATTCTAGGTCCTCATATTCTGTTGGGTCACCTTCAAATGTTCCTCCAAGGTGCGGGAGAGAGCATACCACTTCTTCGTTCCGTACACATGTCTCGATCTTTTGATGGGGTATCTGCTTTGACGGATCCACCTTAGGTCTCAACGCAGAGACTTTCCTATTTCAAGTGGAAACCCTTTCAAAAACCTATCAAGTACCATATCCTGAACTAATTGTAAATTTCCATTTATTGGTTCGTGGACCCGCTGCCGTGTGGTATTGGAAATCCCTACAATTAAAACCCAATTCATCTGATTGGTTAAGTTTCAAAAATGCATTCTTGAGCAGGTATGGTTCTATCACTTCTGACGTAGACATCCGTAGACGTATTGACGCTCGGACTCAACGTAATAACGAACCTGTTGTGGACACCGAGCCTGCCCGGCGTACGGCCAACACAGGACGTAAATAACGTTACGAAGATAGCCATGACAATTTGACACTTTATTCTTCGCGGTGGCAACGTGTTTTAAATTAGTATATATATTCCAACTTAGTGTAGTTTCTGGATTGTGATCTGAACGCAAATATACTTTATAGAGTCCACATAACCAAATCAAGATCCGTCCAATAAAGTTTTGGTCCTTCGAGCCGGATCACGATGGTCATCACCCGGAGCCAAGGGGATGCAGCGGAGATAGAAGAGCCGAGGCGTCGTGAAAGGCAGAGGAACGAGCTCGAACGGCAGAGAAGACTATCCCAGGAGTTGCCGGCTTCGCCTCCATTGGTACCGACCAGTACAGAGGCGAGCGCTGCAAGGGAGATAGTGAAAGAGACCGCGGTTGCAAGAACAACATCGCAGCACCCAATTTGTATAGGCGAGCGATCCAAGTTCCCGGCGCGCTCAGTACACTCGCAGCGATCTACAGCAAGGGTTGAAACAAGGTTGCAACTGGTGGAATTAGATGCCGCTGAAAAATTTACCGCGTTGAAGAAAAAGGAGTTGCAGTTAGAGGCCGAATTGATAAAGAAGCGATTGGCCGCGGATATTTCAGCTCTTCGCGAAGAAAAAAATTTGCACGACGAGCAACTGTCCCAGGCTGGCGACGATCAAAAAGTCAATGACTGGTTGCATACGAGCCTTTTACACCCACGAGGAGAAGAAACCAATGCTGAACAGCGGACTCGGCAAGAAGATAAAAGTTACAATCGAATCGAGATACCGAGAGAAAGATCACCGGGAAACGGCATCGAGCAGCTGGCGGAAACATTGCAAAAAATGGTAAGACCACGTCATCGTCATACCGAATTGACAACGTTCTCCGGATCACCGAATGAATGGCTATCATTCAAAGCATCCATGCACAACTCCACAAAGATATGCGACATCACAGCCGCTGAAAATATACAACGGTTAAGAAGCTGCCTTAAAGGGGAAGCTCGAGATGTCGTTGCTGCATTACTCCACACAGCCACCAATCCAGACGTCATCATGAAGACCTTAGAGCAGTGTTTCGGACGACCAGAAATCATCCTCGACCGAGCATTTGAAGAGCTGAGGAAGCTACCAAGGCTTGGGTCATCAGCGATCGAACTTAATAATTTCGCTATCAAACTTCAGAACGTTACCTGCGTTCTCAAGACAATCGACCGACGAGCATACTTATATAACCCTATGCTAGCCCGCGAAGTATTGGACAAACTGTGCCCGCATCTTCGGTCACGTTGGTGCGACTACGCTAGTGACCACGAAGAAACTACGGACCCAGAGATCATCGTCCTATCTCGCTTTCTCATGCGTGAGGCAGACCGGGCATTAAAGTACACGTACGCGCCCTCTACGAGCACCGCTTCGCCTGTAACAACAAGAGAAGTCAAGCACGCTGTAATCATAAAAAGGAAGGCAAACAACGTATACACCGTCGCCGAAGCAACCGAAGAGCGTATCACTCAATGTCCAAGCTGCGAACAAACCCACGTGCTATCTCAGTGTCCGAACTATAAAGCATTGACGATCGATCAGCGCTGGGACCTTGCGCGCAACAAAAAGCTATGCTTTAAATGTATACAGAAGAAACACAGACGCATCAACTGCAAAGTAAAATCATGCGATCAATGCCACCGTCCGCATCATCCTACACTTCATCAGGAAGAGAGATATTCAGAGCAATCACCCATCTCGGGACATTCAGCACGGGCGACGCGGAGAAACACCGAAGCAGTATTGTCCGTAGCGAATATATCTGCCCCCAGCGCACGAACTGTTTTGCTGAAGATGTGTCCAGTCGTTATCAGCGGACCACGGGGGAAGATTGACACATATGCACTGCTGGATGAAGGAGCTACCGTTACACTCATCGACGAAGAGTTGGCACGAAACGTCGGCGCAGAGGGACCGACACAACCTCTACATTTGAAAGGCGTCAACATGACACAGCGAGAAAGAGACAGCAAGCTTGTCACTATACAACTGAGGGGAAAGAACGAGAACACCCTACATAAACTGCGAGCGCGAACCATCAAGGATCTGAAACTCCATCAACAGTCCATTTCGGCTGCGCTACTGCAACACGACCACTTACGAGACCTGCTCCCGGAAGAAGTGTGCTACGATTTATCACGGCCCGGAATTCTGGTGACGACAGACCACTGGGAGTGCATCGTATCCCGGGAACTGCGAATTGGTGGCCCCGATCAGCCGGCCGCGTCCAAAACCCAGCTGGGCTGGGTGGTGCACGGAACCGTACAAAGCAAGATGATCTACACTAAAGAAAGCATGCTGCACATCTATGAGCCCAACCAACACATAGACACGAGCGGCCAGCCCGACCAGCACCTTCATGACCTAGTAGAAGCACACTTCCGGATAGACGCGCTTGGCGTCACCGGCAAGCCACGAGTGAATGAAGCAGAACAACGAGCCATCAATATTGGCAAGCAGACAATAAAGAAGATCGATAGCGGATACAAAGTTGGGCTGCCCTGGCGACAGGATGATGTGACCTTGCCTCCAAGTTACAAAGCTGCATACCGCCGACTAAAGAAGATTGAGCAGAAGATGGACGAGGACCCCGAGTACGCCAAGAGGTATACAGCCCAAATAGAGAACCTGCTGGACAAAGGCTATGCCGTACCGTGCGACGGCTCGGAACAGAAGAGCCCCATTTGCTGGTACCTACCACACTTCGCCGTGCAGAACCCAAACAAGCCCGGTAACCAACGACTGGTATTCGACGCGGCGGCAATAAGCAACGGCGTGAGCCTCAATGAACAACTGCTGGAAGGACCGGACTTACTGCTATCATTACAGGGCATTATGTTCCGGTTTAGAGAGAAACCAGTCGCGATTACAGCAGACATTCAGGAAACGTTTCTACAAATAAAAATACGCCGTGAAGATCAGCCAGCACAGCAGTTCCTATGGAGAGGCGATGACAGAGTCGAGCCTCCTCGACACTACAAAATGACGAGTATGATCTTCGGCGCAAAGAGTTCACCTTTTATGGCGCATTACGTGCGTGACCATAATGCGAAAACAAACGCGAAAGCCTATCCACGCGCCCTGGAAGCCATCACACAAAACCACTATATGGATGACTTGGTGGCAAGCTACGATGACGAAGAAGAAGCCCGGCGCACCATTAAGGAAACAAGAACGGTGCACGCAGCCGCTGGATTTACATTGCGCAAGTGGAACACTAATAGCAAGAGCGTGCTATTCGATGTGCCAACAGAACTACACGCAACCCAGTCTGTGCAACTAGTTGGGGGTCCTAATAACAAAATACTTTGCCTTTTCTGGAATGCCGAACAAGATGAGCTGGGATTCAATACATCAATGAATCGAGTCCCAGCCGAGGTGCGCGCACAGACCCGGAGGCCAACGAAACGAGAGGCACTCAGTACAGTGATGTCAATTTACGATCCACTGGGGCTGTTGAGTCATTATACGATCCGAGCAAAGATCTTTTTGCAGAGCCTGTGGCGCCTGAAGATTCCATGGGACCAACCGATTCCTGAGGAAGAGGGAGAACTCTTTGCCGAGTGGCTACAACACCTCTCCGCTATAACTCGCTTACGACTGAGGCGGTGCTACGCACCCAAGGACTATACTAAGTTAGAACTCCATGTGCTATGCGACGCCAGCGAGCAAGCTTACGCAACTGTGGCTTATTGGCGGATCATCCATTACGATGGGAGCATCATCATCGCACTGGTAGCCGCCAAAGCTAAGGTGGCACCACGACAGACGCAGACGATCCCTCGCCTCGAACTGCAGGCCGCCGTAATCGGAGCCAGGCTTGCTGAAACTATCAAAAGAGAACATCACATGGAAGGAATAAGAACAATTTATTGGGCAGACTCTTCCACAGTGGTGCACTGGGTACACAACGAAACGCGACAATACACACCATTTGTTGCTCATTGACTTGGTGAAATTGCGGAACTCACCCACAAAGAGGAATGGCGATGGCTACCAACCATCGATAATGTAGCCGATGACGCCACGAGATTAACACGCATACCCATCAACAAAAACGACCGCTGGTTTCAGGGACCCAGCTTACTTTACCGACCCGAGGAGAAATGGCCTACGTTACAAACGCTCGCAGTAGAAGCAGAGGTTCTATTTCACACGAAAGAGGAGATTTCGGAACGAAACGACTGGCTGCCTGATCCCGACAGATTCTCGAAGTACGAAACACTGGTACGAACGACTGCGCGAGTATTCGCCTTCATTGACACGTGCCGACGCAGATCAACGAATATGGAACATGAACACATAGAACGCGCCAAACGAAAACTCATATAGCACGCACAGCGGGAAAGCTTCGGACCGGAGCTACAGAAGATTGAAGCAACCCGCCCTATTACTAAGACAAGCCGATTATTCAAGCTGGATCCAGTGCTTGAAAATGGAATTCTACGGGTGCGAGGTCGCATTGAAGCAGCAACCACACTGGATGAGACGAAGCGACCAATAATTCTTGACGGTCGCCACCGCCTGACAAAACTCATCGTGCTGCGGGCACACTGCGCCGCCGGTCACGCAAATCGAAAACGAGTGACAAACGACCTGCGACAGCGCTACTTGATTATACAACTTCGGCCCACTGTACGCGCTATAGAACGCAGCTGTGCCTTCTGCCAGGTCCGACGAGCAAGACCCCGAACACCAGCCGCCGGAGACCTACCACGGGCTCGTCTCGACCCTTTCCATCGTCCGTTCACCAACTGCGGAACAGACTACTTCATGCCAATGACGGTGAAAGTAGGACGCCGCCGAGGTGGTGCGCTCTATTTACCTGCCTCACTTCCCGTGCCGTGCACCTAGAACTTGTCGCATCACTATCTACCGACTCTGCAATAATGGCACTACGACGCATGGCTGCACGCAAAGGGTGGCCCCGAATAATGTACTCAGACAATGCGACGAATTTCCGAGGCGCAGACTGCGAACTACGAGCTGCATACGCTGAATGGGCACCCGTACTACGAGATGAGGGGCTATTACACCGCATGGAGTGGCGCTATACACCTCCGGGTGCTCCCAACCAAGGCGGAGCATGGGAACGGCTAGTACGATCAGTGAAAACCGCACTGAGCGTCACCTTACGAGAAAAGGCACCACCGGAAGAAGTGTTAAGGACCCTATTGACCGAAGCAGAATTTGCAATCAACGCTCAACCCCTAACCGCCGTGAGTGTGAGTCCGAACGATCCAGAAGCACTCACACCAAACCATTTCATGCTAGGATCCTCGTCAGGACTGCCGACTACGGGACCATGTGACGAGGCCGACCGAAGGACTCGGCGAGCAAGTCAGGCACTTGCTGATCACTTCTGGCGACGGTGGGTGCGGGAATACCTCCCCACGCTGGTGCCACGTGGCAATTCGGCGAAAAAGGAGCGACCATTACGAATCGTCGACATTGTGATCGTAGTCGATCACACGCTTCCCCGAAACGTCTGGCCAATGGGTATCATCGAGCACACTTATAAGGGACCAGACGGCGGTATACGAGTCGCCGACGTAAGGACGAGAACAGGTGTTTTCAAGCGCCCCACCAGCAAGCTCGCTGTGTTACTAAAAGAAGAGTCTACGCAAGCTACGACGGGGGGAGAGATGTTGTGGACACCGAGCCTGCCCGGCGTACGGCCAACACAGGACGTAAATAACGATACGAAGATAGCCATGACAATTTGACACTTTCTACTTTGCGGTGGCAACGTGTTTTAATTAGTATATATATTCCAACTTAGTGTAGTTTCTGGATTGCAATCTGAACGCAAATATACTTTATACAGTCCACATAACCAAATCAAGATCCGTCCAATAAAGAACCCTTCATCGAATTTTTCGATGATATTGAAAATATGTCTCTTCAATTAACTAACATACTCCCGGATATTGATTTGCAAGTAATCTTATACCGTAACATGCATCCGCGTCTCAGTGGCCACCTGGCTGGTCGACAGTTTGGAACACTCAGGAATTGGTTCAATGTTGTATTTCAGTTGAGTCAGTTTGGAATTGCAACAGTCCAAGCTAAAACCCGCACCCATATTGCGGCGTTCCATTCACGAAATTAGCCACAATACCCAATCCATTGGCCCTGAGTCCAATGAACCCATAAGGCTATCCGCCAATCGTAACCCGTTTCGTAGGTCGGACAATTCTCCCTTTCAACGTTCAGTCGCTACTTCCAATAACCATAGTGTCTGTTGGAATTGTCGTGACATTGGACATGTTTTCTCTAATTGTCCAGAGCCCACGAAACAAGTCTTTTGTTTCGGTTGCGGACACGAGGGAGTCCTCAAACGAAATAGTCCCAAATATTCCTTGTTGCAAAACTTTCAGAGGAGTGTGTTGTTCGCGGGGAACCGGCCCACTCCTGGGAATCAAACGTCGGGACCTCCAAAGCGGGGCGGCCGATCACCGACAACCTTTCCAGGCAAGTCGAATCACTATCCACGTCGATGAATAACTGTACCGTTCCTTGTCCCGTGTTGACGAGAGAACTTAGTACCCAATCCAAATTCGTGCCTCAAGTCGGTCCTATCACGAACATGGGCTTAAACCATAAGTCCGATACAGTCAATCCACTTACCAAAACTTCTATTTGTCGTCATACCTCTAATTATCGTTTTCTTTCTAATAGTCAAATTCGTAGACGTAAACGTGCAGCTTTGTACTTCTATAAAATCCGACAACTGCGCAAAGCAGCTATTCATTCCGTGTATACAAATCAAACTAATATCGATTCTCGTCCCTTTCGAAACATTCCTGTAAATGGTCATAAACTAAGCGGTCTGCTTGATAGTGAAGCCAGCGTTAGTGTATTAGGTCAGGGGGCTCTAGAGCTGATATCGTCGTTAAATCTCTATTTACATAATACCAAACTTCACATCAGTACTGCTTCTGGTCAAGAAGTATCTGTATTGGGATATGTTGATACTAACGTCACTTTTGGAAACTTGAGTAAACCACTTCGATTCTTGGTAGTACCGTCCTTGGAACATCGCGTTTATTTGGGAATTGATTTCTGGAATACCTTGAACATAATACCGTTTCAAATACCCTCCGTTTCGAAAATTTCATCTATCTCTAACCCAGAGATCAACCCATTTCATCAGTTTACTACTGATCAACAAGTTCGAATACAATCAGTTAAACAAACTTTTCCCTCCTTCAACGAACAAGGGCTGAGACAAACTTCCTTATTGTCACACGTTATCGATACCGGATCCGCAAAACCCATCAAACAGCGCCATTACTCTGTTTCTCCGGTGATTCAGGATCAGCTTTATCTGGAACTCGATCGCATGCTTTCGTTGGGAGTTATCGAAGAGAGTCAAAGTTCGTGGATTTTTCCTGTTACGTTAGTTCGGAAACCGGATAAAAATCGGTTGTGTTTAGATGCTCGCCGCTTTAACGAAGTGACAATCAAGGATGTCCATCCTCTTCCTCTAATTGACGGACTTTTATCGCGTTTACAATCCACTAAGTTCATTATTAGTTTGGATCTGAAGGATGCCTTTTGGCAAATTCCCTTATCTGTTGAATCACGTGAAAAAACCGCTTTCACTGTTCCTGGTAGACCTTTGTATCAATTTACAGTCATGTCTTTTGGTTTCCTTACGAGTTCCAGGATAAAAATTTTGTGTATCTACTTATTACTAGTGCCATGTTCGATGAGCATCTCGTTCTATTAGGCCAAGTAGCCAACTTTCTCACGGCCACTGGTCTCACTATCAATGTGCAGAAAAGCAAATTCCTTCAACGAGAAATAAAATACCTCGGATACATTGTGAGTGACGGAATTCTTAAAACGGATGCCACTAAAATTTCAAGTATTGTCGAATATCCGACTTCGAAGTCTGCAAAGGAAGTTCGTCGTTTTATGGGAATGGCCGGCTGGTATCGACGCTTTATTCTTCGATTCGCTTTCATTACCGCTCCTTTAACGGACCTACTGAATGCAAACATTCCTTCAAGTAAACTGATGCTGCGGAAAACGCTTTCCAACAGATTAAACAAGCGTTAATATCTGCACCCGTTCTGATTAATCCCGATTTTTCTAAACATTTTTATATTCAATGTGATGCTAGTACTACCGGTATTGATAGTGTTCTTTTTCAAAAGGATAACGAGGGTATCGAACATCCTATTGCTTTCATGTTGGGCAAAATCCATGCCGCGCAGGGTAATTACATTATAACTGAGCTCGAATGTCTCGCTGCGGTACAGAGCGTAAAAAAATTTCGTGCGTATACTGAAGGTCTACCTTTTACTATAATTACGGATCACGCCAGCATAAAATGGCTGATGAAGCAACAGGATTTGTCCGGTAGATTGGCTTGTTGGAGTCTGAAACTACAAGGTTTTGATTTTCAAATCAAACACTGTAAAGGCTCGGTTAATGTTGTTCCTCACGCGTTATCACGCATACATGAAAACATTTCATCTATCAGTATGTCCCCTCTATCCATCACTAATTTCGACCCAATTCTGCCTGAGCATTCGTATCTATCTTCTATTCTTATCGATTCTGCTTTTCAGGAAGCTTCTTATGTCGATCGCATCGCGATTAATGAGCGAGAACCCGATAAGTTTTCCAATTTATGGGTACGAGACGGTAAAATATACATAAATACTGGTGTCCCGTCGAATAATGATGTAAATATTCCGCAAATTAAATTATGGGTCCCGGATAGTCTGCACGAACGTCTAATTGCACAAACGCATAACCCTCCGTTAGCTTCACATTGTGATGTTCATAAAATAGCAGAAATTCTTCGCCGTTACTATTACTGGCCACATCTTAAGTTGGATGTTATTAAGTATATTCGTCACTGCGCTATTTGCAAACAAACAAAATCCAGTAATCAAATGTTGTGACCAACGTTAGACGAAATTCGTGTTTCTGAACGCCCATTACAACGAATATTTATTGATTTTTGGGTCCATATCCTCGGTCTAAATTAGGTTATACCCAACTCCTCGTGGTATTAGACCATTACACTAAATTTATATGGCTCAAGGCCATGCCGAAGGCTACTTCAGAAGCAGTCGTTCGTTTCCTCACTGAAAGTATATTCCATACTTATGGAGTGCCTGAATATCTTCATTCTGACAATGGAGTTCAGTTCACTTCAAAAATATTCTCCCAACTCATAACTGATTACAGTGTTACCCACGTGTTTTCTCCACGGTACTCCCCTCAATCAAACGCGTCTGAGCGCACTAACCAATCCATTTTGTCTGCCATTCGATCATACATTGGAAATGATCATCGCAATTGGGATGGACATTTGGGGGAATCTTGTGCCGCTTTTCGTAATGTTGTGCACGAATCTACCGGTTGTCCACCACATTTATTAATGTTCAGTTTCCAAGCCATTCGAAATGGTTCTGATTATTTCTTGCTTAGGAAATTATCTTCTCTCTCGGACGGACAAATAAGTATTACGGAACGTAATGATAAAATACGTGCAATCCAGAATACAGTAGACCATAGGATTCAGGAAGCTATCCAAAGAGGTAAGCGTCGATACGACTTTGGTAGCCGACCTCGCGTTCTTGCTAACGGCCAAACGGTTTACGTTCGTAGCCACATTCTTAGTAAGGCCACCGACAACTTCGCCGCCAAACTCGCCCCGAAGTTTGTGCCTGGAGTTATAGTTCGCCCGGTAGGAAAAGTCGCATACGAAATTCGTGACCCATCTGGGAAGTCTTTGGGAATATGTCATGATAAATTGAATTTTAGCATAAAAAAAATATATAATGGAATAAGTATAAAAAAAAGTAATGTGATTGTTTTCTTTTGCATTGGTTACGCGTGTGCGAATGTGGTTCGTGGTTTCTCTCTTTTTTTCTTGTTCCAAAAACCCACGACTCGGTGAGCTAGTCGGGGAAACAAAAATGTTAAATCGGGACCGCCACTATGCGGTCGACTTTGTACCGGTCCCGGCGGCGCGGGTGCACACGAGGCATCCGCGGCCTAGGAGCGCCCAAAATGGTGGAGCACTCGATCTCGGATCCTCGGGTTTGTGCGCGAAGTCGGGACTGTGACAATACGTTAAGAAATTCTCATTGACCATAAATGTCAGTGTGCAATTTCTAAATGATCCATCTGCGGCGGATTTTCGAAATAGCTATTGGACATTGGAAATGAACAAATGCCTATTGATCTTATTGATGTTCTAATCACGCTGCCAACAAATTTCTATCGCATTACAAATTCAAGAGCAGATTTAATTCAAATTGTGTTTCCAAGCATTAAGGAGAATTTCAAAAATCACACTTGGTTGATTGAACGAGCAATATTGGCTGGGGAAACAAAGATGTATTTGATGTAAATGAATCTATTTTGAATGAAATTGATGGACAATTCTTTGCATACAAATCAATCGACACTATTATGAGTGAAGTTGACGTTGTGAACTACCCGACCGAGTTTTGGAATTTACTTGATTTGCCGGGGCTGCCGCCTCATTATTTGGCCGTTAAAGTTGGAGCGCCGATAATAATGCTTCGGAATATTAATCAACCGAAACTGTGCAATGATACCAGAATCTCTGTCATGAAATTAATGTATAATTTGATTGAAGCTACCATTCTGGCAGAGAAATACAAAAGCGAAAACGTTTCGATTCCAAAAATTCCGATGACTCCACCAGATTTACCATTCGATTTTAAACGTCTTCAATTCCCTGTTCACCTTGCTTTCATTATAACAATAAACAAAGCGCAAGGTCAGACGTTGAAAATTTACGGTATAGATTTAGCAATATCCGGTGTTTTCACACGGTCAGTTATACGCAGGCTGTTCAACAGTAGGGAAACCAGCTGCTTTTTATTTATGTAAAAAATGAAAAAACCAAAAATGTTGTATACCAAACTTACAATAAAATAGAGCAGTCCCAACAACTTTTCGAGTTTTTCTTTCAAATACCTAGCGAAGCGGGTTTGGGTTTGCTCGAAATTATATAAAGAAAATCACATAAGGGTCAAGATCAATTTGAATAAGAGGGTAGTTAGGTGGTTGTTTTCACTGTTTTTTCGTAGAAAAAAAGTAGGTACTGACCTTATTTTGATCATAAATCATTCAGGTGTGATGCTAGAGACTTTCTTTTTAAAGAAAGGGCTAAATATATACTTCAAAAATATTCTATAAATTTTTCTCAAAAAATGGAACGTTTTCTCGTTATTTCACTTTGAATCTTTCAAATTTAGCATTTGACGAAAAAAGCTAACCATTAACCTGACGTATCTTGGTTCCTAATAGTCGTAGAAAAGCGTCTTTTTGTGTTGTTTCTAAAGCTACAATTTTGCTTTCTACAATTTTTTTTGATTAAATACATATTATCCGAGTTATTTCCTTAAGAAGTTGATTTTTTTGTCGAAAAACTGTTACTTTCAACAGCGAATAGCATGAAAAATATTAATTTTTCGAATAAAATGTATGGAACATTTTTTACTTAAAATTACTTTTTCCATTTCTGTAGTTAAAATATAGTCAAAAATCTCCCCCCTGAGAAGGGGTGGCAACCACCCACAAGGTTTTAACTTACAGCGGCATGATATAAAAAATGATCCTTGGGCTATTCCCTACCTTGGGATGTACGGTAGATTGCTCCCTCGCGGTGCATCCTGGATAACGCTAAATGATCTACCACGGTACGACTTCGTATGTTCTCGGACAACTCTCTCGTCTTAATGACTTTATTTGATGTTTTAGGCTGGTAGCTGTGATATTCTGTTCTTTGAGTACATAAGAGTGACATCTTGCGGAAATGGCTTTCATGCTAATGCCACTGCTACCTCCGTCCCGGTAAAACCCTGTTAGGCCTCGCGGTACGTTCAAAACTCGTCGCCACTAGTCTAAGTTCAGTTGAATTTAGAGCCGTGATTAGTCCCTGTCCCGGTTCTGAGCACATATCCTCATAAGTGAATGTGCCAACTCTCGCATGGCCTCCCTGCTTCGACATAGCTAACCATGGGGTGCTGGGGGAAATACACAACGACTGAGGATAGCGGCTGCGATGGGGGACCCAATTGCAATGAGTCTTAAAAGTAGTAAGGAAGATTCACTCAGCCCGGAAGGGAAGCGGAAGAAGGTGACGCGTCCTTCTGTAGGAAAGAAGACCGCAATATCCACTTGGACGACTACAGCCTACCCATCAATTTTTCTAACGATTGCATGCACCAAGGCAGCCGCGCCAGGGGCAAGCGCCTCCTCAGGTTAGCCTATTGGCGCTAGTGGCAACACCAAGGTAATGGCGAATAAGCACGTATTGTCGCTATGCCTCCTCCAACACCTTTTCTACTTCACGTGTTAAGAAGCAGCAAAACCCCTCAGTTGCGGCTTACAGGGACAGAAGATCTGCCTTCAAAGTCCTCAAAAGGCTGAAAGATTTACCCCCTGATGGTCTGTCTCAGAAGGACAAAATCTCCCTTGAATGGGCAACCACCACAATAGATGCTCATAGGGCATCTATTCCTAAGCAAGGAAAAAATCATAAAACATGTAGATCTAATGAGGGGGCCCCGAATCAACCGAGTGCCCAATTCCAGGTGAACAAAAGACCAAGATTGGTCAACCCGGTTCAAGGTAGGAGTTTCAGTGAAGCGGAGAAGGACAGCCTAGTATGAGCTGTCATCGACAGGAGCAGTAGCGATGGAACTATCTCACCGTCAAACTGGAAGAAGTTTGAAACCGCTCCTCTTTGGGTGAACAAAGCCATACTGGGGGCAAATCCAGGCCTTCCACCTAGTTGCCGTGAGGCTGGTTGGTACCAGGTTCACGATAAGCTGATAGCCTACACGGATCAACGCTCAGCGGATCTGTACAAGCAGGCTGTCGATAAGTTGGCAGAAGTCCGGGCCTGAGCAAAGCTAGAAGCTGTCTCCAGGGAAGACATCACGAATCGGCCTTGGTCCAGGGCATGGATAGCGACGGAGCCATCCACACCGGAGAAAATTGTTGAGCTTATCAAGCTCAGAAATGCCGACCTTCCGGTGGATAATTGGTGAGCGAGCCCAGAAATGGACAGCGATAGGCTTTTATAATCGTGAAAGAGGAGTCGCTAGCTCCTTTTGAGTCTAAGGGTGCGGTGAAAAGCTACGTTTTCTCGGCTATCACCCTGCGAGTATACCGCAAGGACCGTACCGGGAAAGCAGTACGATAACCGAGCAAAGAGAATAGGAGTGAGGTGACTGCAGTAGCTTCAGCAGGACCGACCGCGGACCTCTCCGAATCAGTTCTTCTCCCCGATGACGGAAGAAGCAACACTTTAAGGGCGGAGTTGGCTGGGGACTTTCTGCAATCCCTCGACTTGGTTGAGAAGTAGAGGATGCCTCATCTGATGAAGAGGTGGACAAAACCTTGTGTCATCATGCTGAAGTCTCTCCAAATAAACCTCCATCACTGTAAGGCGGCGTCTGCCGTACTGCTCCTCCATCTGTCCCAAATAGGAGCGGAGCTAATACTGGCCCACGAACCTTGGGTTGTAGGAAACTAGGTTTGCGGGCTCAACTTGAAAGGATACAAGACAATGCAATAGGTAAACCGAGAGCTTGCATAAGCATAAAAGAAGGCTTGAAGTTTTTAACCTTGCATGATTTCAGTGACCAGGACATCGTTGCCATAGAAGTGGGAAGGCAGCCGAAACCCATTTGGGCCGTAGGTAATGGATATCACTCTAACGAACAAGCACTTGTATATCGCTATTAAGAGATGACGTATGTCACATGAGTGCTCGTTCTCAGACCATCTATATATAAGGTTTGATGTGGCTTTTGACCCTCCGGTAAATCCAGCCTTCATTAACAAAATGTGGATGGATTGGGTCGAAAACCAATTGGTATTTGAGTCTACGCTTGAAGGTGGACCTACAAAGATTGAAGACATACATGGTCTGGAGGAAACCGATGGAACTCTTACATCTGCCTTCAATGAAGCAGCAATATCTGCATGTAGTCCAACGAAGACTAGGGGGAAGTATGAGCCACCATGGTGGAGCAGTGACATTGTGAAGCTGCGGAAGGCATGTAGGAAGTCCTTTAATTGGACTAAAGAATCCAATGACTGGTCTTCTTATACACTCAAACTGAAGGAATTTAAATGCTCCATCATAAAGGCAAAACGCACCTCTTGGAAAATTTTGTTCAAAACTAGAAAACTCCGAGGATGTCAGTCGTCTGAAAAAAGTTATGACGAGCTGTCCCTCATTTTTAGGAACTGTCAAAAACACAAATGGAGTCTAAACGAAATCCAGAGACGTTGGCCGTTCTCGCGGATGCGCACTTTGCGGGTAGTGAGGATGAGGCTGACAAAACATATTCACATACGCTGCCGGGTTGTCTGTCAACCAATGTACCTGTAAATAACAGGCTCTCACGCTGGGCAATCAGCTCATTTCAACCATTAAAATCCCCTGGAATGGACAACATTTCACCTGTTGTGATCCAGTAGGGAATCAATACAGCACTGACATGACTAAATGCCATTTTCGCAGCATGTCTAGGGATGGTTTATATTCCAAAACGGGGAAAAGAAGCTAAAATAGTTTTTATATCCACAGCGGGTAAAACATCTCACTCCTCACCGAACGATTATAGGCCTATCAACTTGTTGCGTGCCCCGCATTCATTCACCTCCCTCCCAGCCAATCATCCTTCATGTGCCCCGCCACTTCGGACGCAACATGGAAGATGACCGCCGAGAGGAGGCATCCGTGCGAAGCACCCACCAACAGTGGCCGCATAGTGGCGACCATAGATAAAATTTTGAAAACCGGCTAGCTCACCGGGTCGTGGGCTAATAAAATCACATTGAAACAAAAGGACACGTCAAGAACCGGACAAAACCCAATCACGCACATGCTGAGGAGGGGAGAACCATGAAAAAAAACTCACTTCATATTATTTTCACTTGTTTATATATTTTGTTTATATATATCCATATATATTTATTTAATTTCTTATCCGCTTAAGAGACAAAAGTATTTAAACACTTATCACACTTTCTTTTCGAGCCACTCAAACAGGCATTGGAGGATGTTTCTGAACTCAAACTGCCATGATGTTGGGTCTGCTTAATTCTGCCGGTTTGACTGTCGATTTCGTTTGAACTTCCCCGCACCACTGCAGCACTGGCCACGGAGAGAGACGTCGGCTATTTCAATTTGCTATTGTCGTCCATACCTCCATAAAGCGTTCAAATGCGCACCAAACCGTGGCTGCTATCAGCACAAACTCTCCCATACACAGCTTTCGGTGACAACAGGACCGGTCGCGAACGGCACCTTTGGGGCTCTGTAGCCCAGTGAGCGGCTTCAATGAACTGCCGAGTTGACCCACGGGGCCTCCAATCGTTCATCCGAGAACTCCGACGAGAAACCTTACCTCTCCTTGGAAAGCAGGTCGCGTCACAAAATCACAGCGTCATCCAGACATCCAGGACCGAGCCCACATCAGGCTGTATCCTCAGACTCCAGGCGCCACCCTCCTATCCTTCCACTGCCGTACAAATGAGGTTACGAAAACACCCCTCAGCAGCCGCTTGCAGCTACGCGGAAGCACCTATTTTTCCAAGAGCTGAGCCCCTTCAAGACACATCAATTATTAAATGAAAGGAAAACTTTTTATTTTAAACAAAAAAATACAAAACGTGACCGTCCTCGGTCAGCACCTTTTTTCTACTCCCTATCTTCAACTCACCTACCCACACTTCACCGCGATTACACGTCGAAGCATTTTTGCTTCACTTATTACCATATATGGTAATGTGCCAAAATGTTTTCGGCCAATCAGAGGGCGACAGCATGCCAAGAGAACCGATTCGCGCTCGATCACTTGAACTCACCTCTCAAGAGAGCTAGCACGTGTGGTGGATTACTAAATTGGGATTTAGTACTGCCAATGCTGATTATTTGGACGTGTACTGAGGGAAATTTGAATATATTCCAAATTTGGAAGAAATGAAAAAGTGAACTACAAAAATGAGAATTGATCCGCAACAGCTCTTTTTTCCTGAAAACTGTGGAACGACTGATAGAGATCCATCTGAGAGCTACTCTGAAACCACTCTCTAATGCGCAGCACGCATACACAAAAAGGAGATCGGTTGGAACAGCTCTTCACTCGCTCACCAGCTTCACTGAGAAATCACTAAGCCGCAAAGAATATACGCAAGCGGTGTTTCTAGACATCGAAGGGGCTTTCAATAATGTCAGCAATAAGGCTATTGGAAAGCACTTGAGGAAAGCAATGTCAGTGACAATCTGATAGGGTTCATCGGACAACTGCTAAGCAGCAAGAGCATCAACTTCTCACTAGGAGACAGCATCCTAAAATGGCGGAGGTGCAGACGCACCCCGCAAGGTGAAGTGCTATCACCACTTCTATGGAACTTAGTGGTGGACAAACTCCTGTCAACAATAGAAACGACTGGCTGCAAAGTCGTACCCTACGCCGACGATGTTGCAATAGCAATATCGGGCAAATTCGTCAACACACTATCTGAACCTTGCCCTAGGTATTCTTACCAAGTGGAGCAAAGAGTGCGGACTAAAGATTAATCCGCAGAAAACGGAGTTTGTGCTCTTCACAAGAATGTGGAAAATTCCACGATTTCTCCCACCCAAACTCGATAAGATCAACCTCATACCGTCTCAACAAGTTAAATATTTAGGTCCAATTCTGAACTCCAAGCTCACGTGGAAAGCAAACATAGAAGAAAGAGCGCTCAAAGCGACATGTGAAATCTACTGCTGCAAAAGAGCCATTGAAGAAAGGTTGGGGATTGAAACCCAAAATTGTATTTTGGCTCTATACGGCGATAGTGGAACCAATCCTTCTGTATGGCGCAGTTATTTGGTGGCCAGCTATGGCGAAGTCATCAAATGTAAACCTACTAAATAAGTTCAGAAGGATTGCAGCTTTTGCAATCACCGGGGCTCTACGCACTACCCCGACAAAGGCATTGTTTATGCTATTAAATTGGCTCCCAACTGCGCTACTCACGAGACAGCAGGCCAAGTGCTCTGTGGTTCGGTTGAAAGCTCTACGTCTCTGGCATGAGGAGAGCAATGGCCACTCCACAATACTACGGAGGGATGGACCAACGCCAGGGAAAGTGAACCTCGCTTCTCCGATTCCCTGTTTTCACAGGGAGTAGGGATGACTGGACCATAGAAAGAAGTGAGATACAGGAATCGATCGACATCTACACTGATTGATGAAAAATGGATGGAAAAGTTGGCTGTGGCGTTTTCTCAGAACAGCTAGGCCTGAAATTATCCTTTCGGCTACCAGATCACTGCAGTTTTTTTCAGGCAGAGGTCATTGCGATTTACAAGGCAGTAGACTGGCTGAGAAATCAGAAAATTTCCATAAGACATCTCAATATTTTCTCTAAGAGTCAAGCTGCTATCCAATCACTATCCAGCGTGCATACCTCATCCAAAATTGCAATGGAATGTCGCTCACAGCTGAACATGATATCGCTTCATTGTGAAGTGATTTTTTGCTGGGTATTGGGGAATAGTGATAAACCGGAAAATTGCGGAGCAGATGCCCTTGCAAGAGCTGGCACTGAACTCCAGGAGTATACATTTCCACCTTAAGTCGGCCAACCTCTAACCTAGGATTCAAGCAATATTATATGGAGGCTGCAAATAGGTCCTGGCTACTTCAAGAAACCTGAAGGAAAACCATGCAAACTTGGCATGCACTGTGCTCCAAACGCACCAAGCGGCTCCTTAACACGAGTCGCGAAACCTTGAGTTCCATCTTATCCGTACTGACGGGGCACTGTCTGATTGGCAGACACGCGCAAAGATTCGGTGTCCCTTTCAACGATTTCTGCCGAAGTTGCAGATCCGAAGAAGAGAAAGAGACGATCCAGCATTTTCTATGTGAATGGCCAACACAATCTAGGAAACGCATGCAAACCTTAGGCTCACCTTTCCTGGACAGGCTCACGGAAGTAGCTGATTTAAATATTAGCTGCATATCCAATTTCATACGAGAATCTAAATGGTTCTCGTCATCCCGTAGGTTCTAGCGGCTTCTCAATCTTTTGTGGTATCACAACGGGCCTATAGTGACCTAAGTGAACCATCTTTGGATAAAGGAGGCTGCCACTACAACCATTTCGTACCTTCTGTGAAAATTTCAAGTAAATCCATGCTGAACGAAAAAACTGCGAGCTAAAATGCTTTATTTCCTGTACTATAGTATCAAATTGAAAACCGATGATCTATTCGAGCTGTTTGAGGTGATGGACTTTTTTAATCTCGTACTATTTCATAACAATACCGCTTCGAACAATGTAAAGGAGTTTTATCAAGATTACGTGAAGCGCTGTAAACAAAATAATGTATTGAAGCTGGAGAGCGGCTATTTTTTATACCATCATGCATTCCTGGTGAACATATCAATTATTCACGTTTTTTTTTATAAAATTCCATTTTTTCCAATGCTGCTTTTAATATAATGGGTTTATAATAAAAAAAATCATTTTTTATACGAAAACCAATTACTTTCATTTCAAAAACGCATAAAATTATCAAATGTTAGCTGTACCATGAACTGGACAAGCTGTCGTAAAATTGCTAAGTTCTCCTATTTTCGGTAGATTAAGCTAGACCATATTGGCCGTTGATAAATATTTTCTAATAAGTTTCTCCTTAACATCCCCTTGCACATGTATTGTACAATTAGAGTATCCCTACATGATTTCAGATAGTGTGATGTAATTGACGTTGCCATCATTTCAACTCAGCGCGTCTATGCGAGCGAATTCGTACTGATTCTGTTTTCGGGCCTCCGCTGACAATGCTTGGTGTGGCTATGGCGGTGCAAAATGATACACAATAGGTTGCATCGAGTGAAAATCTGATATAGCTAGTTCCGTTGTGAAATATTGTTTATTGGAAGTTCAGCTTCCTTTGCGGAGATTGTAATGAAAAGTGAGAGAGAGTAGTGAGCCTAAAAAAAGCGTACCGAACGAAAAGCGCAAGGAAGTAAGGCGAACGGGGTGCGCTACATATACGTTTAAATGAGCGAGAGGAGTGAGCCCAGAAAAACGTACAGAACGAAAAACCTACACAACGAAGAAGCGAACGCAAAGAAGAACGGAGAAGAACGAATCGGTCGTCAAGCGGCGCGTTATACATACATTTACACGTATATAGCGCACTATATTACGTATTGTATTTATTCGTGCACGCGCCTCCTTTCATCTCTTGTTTACAAACTACGCGCGAGTTAAAGGATCTACGTTATCCTCTAGAAAGAGTATAATGAAACACGACTTTTTTATTTTTAAATTCAAAGTTTTTTATTGAATTCCAAACCGAGAGTGCTTCCGCTTGCTTTTACAAAAATGAACTCACTTATTTTTCTTCTACTTGTGTTTTTATATTCAAAAAGATTCTAGCGCCGAAACATGTGAGTGCAAATGCAATTGCACCTGAATCACTTGAATTTGGACAAAATTGGACGCATGGTGGTATGTATGGTGGACGGCTATAGTGTAGCCGTAACTATTGCACTTGAATCACCTGAATCTTTTGAATTTGGAAAAAAATGGAATTTGTTACAGCTTATTCTCAAAATTGTGTAAGAGATGCATCCCGGAAGTGCCTGGCGCCGAGCTTTTTTCTCTTGACCACAAACTTTAAACGGCTTTTCTCGAAACCATTTTTTTTCAAATTGCGTAAGTGATAATAAAGAAACTAGTGGATCGTTTTTCATCATCTAGCATTCACTTTAAAGAGCATAAAAAACTGTTCTATATAGACTAAACATTAAAAAATGTTTTTTTTCAACCTCAAACATCGCCTGAAATAAATATTATACTAATTTAATAAGAACTGTCTTCATTTCCCCACAAATCAGTTGCAAAAAAAACCTTTTTTCGGCCTCTAAAGGTACTTTCCCCTTAAAATGTACGTTTTCTTTTGATTTTAGATTTATGTAGTTTCTGATCTTTATCTGTTATAACTGTAATAAAATTGTTTTTGTTTTGTAAATCGCCATTTTATTTCTTCTACACTCCGTTCTGAATATAATTGATCCTTCCTTAATACATTCAGGATCCTTTCGTTTAAGATTAAGTTTTTCTGTTCTTTTCATTGCTTGTTTTTCTAAATGTGATTTTATGTGTGGAAATAATTTTGTCTGAAATTCCATTAGTTTTTCTAAATATTCATGTACGTTACGTTAATGCAAATTATTGTTAAATTTGTATGTTTTACCAAAGAAAATTTTGTAGGGGGTATAGTTTGTGGAAGAGTGAATGGCGTTGTTGTAAGTGATTATTGTTTCGTTTAGTATGTCTTCGTGATCTTTGTCGCGTTGTTTGTCATGTATGATTCCGTATATTTCAGTCAATGTGGAATGTAGTCTTTCTACGGGTCCGTTACTACTTGTCTGCTGATAGGATGTAGTGCAGTGCTTAATATCAAATTGCCTACAGAAATCCTTGAATAGTGTTGAAGTGAACTCAGTTCCCTGATCTAAAACTATCTTGGAAACGGATTTGGGTATGCCGTGTAGGCTAATTTAATGCTCGAGCGATTTGAATATTGAAATGCTATTGCGATTGTTCAACGTATAGGCTGCTGCAAATTTAGAAAATTTATCAAATATAATATCTTTTATTTACTATGTAAATATCGACATGAAGTGTATCAAGCGGTTTCTCAGGAGTTCCTGGAATTTGATACTTATGCTTCTGAGGGTTTCTATCGTACTTCATACTCTGGCATGTATCGCAATTGTTAATAAATTGCATTATTTTGTTTTTTGAGAAAAGGAAAGTAATAGCTTCTTTTTAGATGTGAAAGAATCTCATTTATTCCTCGGTGATTATTCCCTGCGTGATAATTGTTTATAAGAGTGTCTTGCTCGTCAGAGTCAGTAACATCTTGGAGAATTTCTTCCCAACGGATTATTTTATACCGCTTTGATTGCGAGAAGTGATCGGAATACACTTTTTGAATAATATTGAAAGTTTCGTCATTGGCATTAACTGCTATTAAACGATTGGACGTATAATATTTCATAAATATATCGTTCAAAATATCTTGAGAGAATTACGTTTTCCTGATTGTGCGACGTTGTTTATTACGAAAGGGTCGTCGTCGTCGTGACATAAAGGTGGGCATTGCAGCCCTAGCACTGCGACCTGCTGGTCGATTGTACTAGCCTCATACTTTTCCTTTCTGGAGTTAATGCTTATGTCTTGAATCTTCCGGATGAGATGATGAACCTCATCAGGTCGTCCAAGGCTAAGGTATGGAACTCCTTGTCTCCTATTTGAGGCATGCCAAGGGCTCTATATCTGTGTCTGGAGAACGCGGGACAGTAGTCCACATAATGTGCCGCTGTTTCCTCGTCCTCCTCACATCTAGTGCACCATGCATCGTCCACTATTTGCAGAAGAGCTTGGTGACTTCTCAGGCGTCCGTGGCCTGTAATCACTTCTGTGAGTTTTTCAGTCTGACTCTATTTAGTTTCAGACAGTATTTTGCGACTTCAGGTCGTAGGTTTGGCAGAAAGAGCTTTGTCTGTCTGCATGTTGGTAGGTTGAGCCATCGTCTTCGATGTTCTTCCCTGAGTGTCTCATTTATCTTTTTTGAGATTAGATTTATGTTCGTTGGCAGAACAGGCTCAGGACCAACCGGTGTGATCTCTGCTCCCTTCTTAGCCATTTTGTCTGCCTCTTCATTACCTATAATGTCCACATGTGCTGGGACCCAGGTAACTGAGACTCTGTTTCTCTGGCTCAGCTTTTTGAGGCTGTTCTGGGCACACTCCACAATTGAAGTTTTCACATTGTGGGAGCCCAGGGCCTTGATAGCGCCCTGACTGTCTGAACAGATTTTTATCTGTTTGTTTTGTATTCTTCTGTCTTGTAAGAGGTCCGCGGCTTTGACTATGACGTGGACTTCAGCTTGAAAGATGGTTGTTTTTGTACCCAGAGGTATCGATATTTGAGCCTCATGTGGTCCGGGGCGTATATATATTCCCGCCCCAGCCCCGACGCTCATCACTGATCCGTCTGTGTACACTATGATATCAGCGGGCCTGTGAGAAAGGTGACCGAACTTAGTCCAATCATTCCTATCAGTCAAACTCGTTGTGAAATTTTTGCCAAATAAGAGCCTTGGGATTATGTAGTCGTTGGGCAGATCAAGGAATGAGTCCACTTTTAAACTCTTTAAAAGTTTGAGGTGTCCCTCAGTCCAGCCGCCGTCTTTCACCTTCCCGGTTCTCCTTAGGCGTGCCATCGTCTTTGCGGCATGTTGCTTCACTGATAAGTCCAGTGGCAGCATGTCCATGATCACGTTGAGTGCTTCCGTGGGAGTGGTTCGCACCGCTCCAGTAGCACTCACTAGTGCTAGTCGCTGCACCGAGCCTAGCTGACTTTTTGTAGTATCTAGGTCTGACCGTTTCCACCACACTATGCTTCCATAGTGTATGACCGGTCTTATGCAGGCTTAGTATAGCCATATCACATTTCGAGGTGAGAGTCCTCAGGTTTTACCCATGGAGCTTCTACATGCCCAGAAAATGTTTTTGGCTTTTCTTGTTTTTTCATCAACATGCTCTTTCCAGGTGAGTTTCGTGTCTAGGGTTACGCCCAGGTACTTGACTTTTTTTGAGAGTTGGAGCTCCACGCCATCTAAAGTAGGTAGCGTGTATGCATCCCACACTCTCTTCCTGGTGAACATGGTGAGTTCTGTCTTGGCTGGGTTTACCGCCAGCCCGTTTCTTCTACACCATTGGTGCGCGATTTTAAGTCCTTCTTTCATCCTGTCACACTGTGCCGGCAAACTTGCCTTTGCATAATATGACCAGGTCATCGGCATGGCCGACGGCAAGAAAGCCTTGTTGGTTAAGTTCTGTCACTAATGAGTTCATTTGTAAACACCATAGGAGAGGGGAAAGTACGCCTCCTTGTGGGCACCCTTTTGTTGGGGCTACTGTTATACTGGTGTCTCCCAGTGACGCTGTTATTTTTCGTTCAGCAAGGAGAGCGGTCAGCCAGCCCGTTATCGTGCCGCTCATCCCATGTCTCTCTGCTGCAGATGTCATTCCACCAAATGGGGAGTTGTCAAAGGCACCTTCTATGTCTAGGAAAGCTCCCAAAGAGAATAGTCCGTCGTTAAGGCCCCGCTCGATCCCGTGAACGAGCTCATGCAGAGCCGTCTCCGTAGAATTTCCCTTTCTATAGGCATGCTGTCCCGGATGCAAGGGCCTCTCTATTAGTGCTGTGTTTTTCACATGGACGTCCACCAGTCGTTCCAGTGTTTTCGGCACGAAAGATGTGAGGCTTATGGGTCGATAGCTTTTCGCTATCTGGTAAGTGGTTCTCCCAATCTTTGGTATGAATACCACCCTTACCCTCCACCATAATTCTGGTATATATTTTAGGGCCGAACTGGCCCTGTATATATTGCACAGATGGTTGGTGATGGAAGCCATTCCTTCCTTCAGCAGGATGGGATAAATTCCATACTCGCCAGGTGCTTTATAGCTGTCTCTACAGTCACCACCTCGGCGGCTTGATTCCAATCCGTTTGAGACGGTACGTTCGGATGAACGGTGTTTCCTCCGGAGGGAGTTATGCTACCGGGGAAGTGCGTTTTAAGCAAGAGGTTTAACGTCTCTTCACTTGTGGTGGTGAACTTCCCGTTTTCTTCCTTAAGGAGCCCGGGGTTATTGCTCGGTCCCCTTGTGAGGATCTTCTTAACTCTGGCGGTCTCCCGGCATGAGTTTATTTCTGCACAGAATTTCTTCCATGAGTTCCTTTTCGCCTCCGAAAGAGCCTTGTGATAGTCTCTTTTGGATTGCTTGTACGTCTCCCAGGTGATTTCACTTCGAGCTTTAAAGGCCCGGTTGAACGCCATATTAGCGTTTTTCTTAAGCCTGGCTAGTCTTGATGTCCACCATGGGGTGTTTCCCAGTGTAGTCCTTTTTAGTGGGCAGTGGGCCTCAAAAGAGGCCCTCAATACCTCGACTAAGCTCCTCACAGCTTCTTCGAGCTGCTCAGGTTCTCGGATTTTCTCTGGTTGCTGTAATTTACATTGCACGTCTTGTCTAAAGGCCGCCCAATTTGTGTTCTTGGGGTTTCTCAACCATTTTGGCCCACCTATTGGATTAGCCTCGATGTTGAAAGTGATGTACCTTTGGTCAGATAGCGTCACTTCTTTCGAAACTTTCCAGTCTTTAACCCAGTGAGTGACTGCGTCAGAGACAATTTTTATGTCTATGACTGCCTGCCTCCTGGATGTGATGAAAGTTGGTTCCGCCCCACGGTTCGCTATGGTGAGACCGGAACTGGCTAAGAACTCTAGTAGGCTTTCGCCTCTCGAGTTGGTGTCCGAGCTCCCCCAGCAATCGTGGTGAGCGTTTGCATCACAACCTAAGATCAGATTTAGATTGTGTTTTTAACATATTCCATCAGCCTTGTGAGGCTTGCTGACGGAATTCGATCTTCGTAGGGGAGATAGGCCGATCCCAGAAGAGCTTCTGGTCTACTCCCCAACACCGTTGTACTTACTCGTACTACGGTTAAGTCTCAGGCACAATTCCTGTACCAAGAGCCCGTTAAGAGTCCTTGGGAGCCAAACACAGGTTCTGGGTTTTTCACAATCCGCTGCCAAGATATCCATTTGAGAGTTGGTCCCTATACCGCGGATTCGTCCTCCTGCCACCCATGGTTCTTGTATTAGAAGTACGGGTAGAGCAGGTGCAAAACCGGAGACATTGCTGCCTCCGGGGGGTTTGTTGCAGCTTTCGTTACAGCGTCTAGCTATTAGAGAGCTAGCCGCCTTACTATGCTGCATGTTGATTTGTGTGACCTGAAGACCCATCATGTTTCCATGCTACATCCCCAGGCCAACCCCAAGACAACACAACACAATACAGAACAAGTATAACACTCACGCTGACAAAGAACCGCTACTTGGGAGTCTGTGGTCCTGGTTCCTTGGGCCCTTTGGAAAAGCTCACGCTAATCCTATTGAGCTCCAAGTAGAGCCATCCTCCCTTTCCTGATATGTACTCCCTGTCCTTGGCCGGGATTCCAACAACCATGAGGAGTCCCTTGCGGGAGTCCTTCATGGGCACCTGTGCATACAGGGCCCAGTCGGCTGTTTTTATCTCCGGCTGAACGATGGAGAGCCTTCGGAGAACAGTCTCCGCGATTTGGTCTGGGCCCGGGACGAATAAAGTGGCCCTGTGGAGCACTGGAAGCCTAGATGCTTCCACTAGGCAAAATCTAGCGCCCTCTCATGTTCCCCTTAGCCTGTCTCCCTCCACGAAGGCTTTCAACCAGGCCGTTGTTTTTGCATCTGCAGGGACGATCCTCAGTTGATTTCTAAGGGTCCCCACCGAGTCAAATTTCAACGGCGTGCCTCTGTCTATCTCCTCTGCCTATCTCCTCTGCGACGGCTTTGGAGATACGGCCCTTGAGCAGCTCTAGATGTTCACCAGAGTAGCCCCAAGCCATGCCTTCCGCTGCCAGTTCGAAGCCCAGATTGCTCCGAGCCACGCTCGCAAAGGATTTATTTTGTGGGGTCTTCAGTTTGTCCCCTCCCCTCGGTCGTTTAACCTTAGGATTGGCGGACATCCTGGATAACTCTTCCTCACCGGAGCGTTGTGTTTTTTTCGAGCCTCTAGCATTGCTTGGGCCCGATTCCGGTGATTTTGGTCGAGGAGCTGCAGGGGTCACGGAGGGAGTTGGGTTCAAAGAGGTCCCGGCCTGAGTGTCAGTCCCTGAGGGAACCTCTCGCCTCTGCTGAGCCGTTTTTTTCGCCCTTCTCTTTTTCTCCGCGCCACTCTTGTTCCTCTTTTTCAGGTAATTCCCCGTCGCTGCTAAGCCCTCCGTTGCCGGTGAACTCGCAGCTGAGGGCCCGCCAAGGGTGAGCTCCTCCGTGTATGGAGTTTTTTCTGGTTCTCCGAGTACCAGGTTTTCCATGGAACTACTAAGTAATTCTATGTGCGTCGATTTTTTGCCCTCCCCAGAATCCGAGGGGCAGACTGCTGGTGTAGCAGTGAGGGATTTAGGTGCCGAAGGCACCAGACCCTCCTGGGGTAAATTTATGTTTAAATTCGACATAATCATCAGTTTGGAATCGTTTGGTCTGGACTCGCCCAAGCCAGATTTTACTCCAGCCTAGGTGAGTCACGCAAGCCCCCTTACCACGTCAAGGCGAATCCGTCAAGGAGGTTACGGAAGGGTACTTCCAAGACTGTTTCTGGTTTTCTATCAGAATTCTCAAAAATAAATTGTAATGAAAGTTCGTTCAGTGGTCGTTTTGAAATGGGTATACCGGTGTTCAAATCTTCATCATCTTCGAATGAATCATTGTATCACTGGTACTCTGAGTGGATACGTTGGAAACGTATATATTCGTTTCGTTAACATGAATTTCAAGTAGGGATTTTCTGGATAACTTAGTCCTGCTCAGAGCATCAGCAATACTATTTTGGTTCCCCTTTTTGTAGACTACATTATAGTCATATTCTTCTAGTTTTAAACGCCATCTAATGAGTCTGGAGTTAGGGTTTTTTTAAATTCATCATTCAAGTCAATGGTTTGTGGTCTGTGACAACCTTCAATTTCCTTCCAAACAAGTATGGCCTGAAATATTTAGTGGCCCATACAATAGCTAGGAACTCCTTGTTGATGGTAGAATAATTGATCTCTGAGCCAGTCAATGTTCTAGACGCGAAGCAAACTGGTTTATCACTGCCGATTGGGCCTTGTGATAATACTACGCCAATTGCAAAGTTATTCGCATCTGTCGTTAAGACGAAGTTTTCGCTAAAATCTGGATGTTGCAGGAGAAGGTCATTCATTAATAACTCCTTGCAGCTATTGAAACATTGGACGTAGCGATCGTTCAGATCAATTGTTCTTCCCTTCTTTAGGCACTCAATCATTGGCTTGGTAAGTTTTGCAAAGTCCCGAATGAATTTGCGGTAATTTGTTTATTTATTTATTTATTTAGGGAAATTCAATGAACAGACTAGATCTAATTACACATTCAAATTACAGTGTTTCAAGTTTTGAAGTTAAAGTACGTTCAAAAGAATAAAAAGATGAGGACATAGGACCAAGTTGAAGTACATCATGCTGTCTCATTATTCTCTGCAAAGGAGAGTTAAAGTATACAGCTAATTCAGCAATGGCGGTGTTTAAAAAATTGAAACTCCTGGTGTTATGGGAAGGAATGTGAAGTGCTATGCTTTCGGATGCAGGACACATGATGAGGCCGGTATATAACTTATACAAAAACATTGATCGAGAAGTACTCTGCGATCAAGAAGTGAGGGAAGTTTCAAAATTCTCAACCGATCAGGATACTCCGTATACGGCAGGCCGAATTTATAAAACAAAGATCGTGTAAATTTACGTTGAACGGACTCAAGCAGTGTACGATCACAAGCATGATAATGCGACCAAACAACCGAAGCATACTCGAGAATGTTTCTCACCAGGGTTTGATAAAGTGTGAGAGAGCTTCCGATAGAGGAGAAGTGTTGGGAAGTTCGAAGTACGAAAGCAGACATACGTGATGCACGATTTACTAAGTCGGAATAGTGAAAATTAAAGCGAAGTCTCTCATCGAAAATAACTCCAAGGTCTTTGATAGTGTTAACTCTTTTCAGTTCACTGTTGTTAATATGGTAGATGGCGTCAAATGGTGTTCAAATACCCAAGTGGTCCAAGGAAAGGGTACAGGGAAATCCCTGATCGCCTGGAGCTTGTCTGGGTTCGGCTTTACTTCTTTAGTAGTCACGATGTGACCTAAAAATGAAATTTATTTCCGCATAAATTCGGATTTGTCCAATTGGAATTTGAGGTTTGCTTGTCTTAATCTTTGGAATACTCTTTTCAGGTTTTCTACATGTTCTTTGAGGGAAGTAGAGAACACGATTATATCGTCCAGCTATACTAAGCAAATTTTTTCCTTGAAGCTCTTTTAGAGCATTGTCCATAACCCTTTGGAACGTGGACGGTGCGTTTTTTAGGCCGAATGGCATCCGCACATATTCGTAATGTCCACCGTCGACTGTAAAAGCGGTTTTGTTAACGTCCTTGGGATTAATCTCAATTTGATGAAATCCGCTGGCCAGGTCAAGTGTAGAATAGTACATTGACTTGCCAAGTTTGTTAAGGATGTCATTGATATTCGAAATTGGATATCTATCAGTTATCGTTTTTTCGTTTAGTTTTTGATAGTCGATAACTTAGCTCTTCATCGTTTAAATGGGAAGTTCAAAGAATTTCAGAGATGTCTTTTAGTGATGGAGGAAGTGGATGACCGTCGTCGTAGTTGTGAAGCTGATGATAGTGAGAGATGAGCTCTTGAACTTTTAGAGATTGTTCAACATAGAATGTTCCATCGGAAGGTGAATGATTTAGGACTTTGATTGAGGCGAACCAATCTTTCGCTGCGTATATTCCTTCCGAAATAGTTATATAAGGTGTGATGTGCACAGACTTGACATAAATTTCACAACTTCCAATGTTGACCGGCAGTTTTACAATGGCAATGACAATGACAATGACTTTTCCCTGAAATAGTGTATTTTGCAGGTGTGAAATTTGGTTTGAAGTTTAAGGCTAAGGCTGTGCTGTTGGTAAAAAGGACTTTGCTGCCAAGATCAACTTTTTCTCCAAGGGTACTTGGTGAATCTATGCCTAGAAGTCCCTCAAAATACCCGTGGAATCGGAAAACTAGAAATCGTGTTTCTCCCGGTTGATTGAATTCAATGAAGTTGGGAATCATGATTTCTTGTTCTATTTGATGTTTAGTTAAGGCAGTTGTGATATAGGTGTTTTTTTATGTCAGAGGGACTTACGAATTTGAGATTGATAAAAGAAGATGAAGCTCTAATATCTAATAAAATATTCAATGGACGACCATATGAGAAAGAAATATCAATATATGGCAGGATAAATCCGTGCTTATTAACGTCTAGGTATCCGATTGGTTTGTTGAGCTAAATGTTGAAAAACAGGTTCTGCTACGAAATCTTCTGCCACGTGTTGACTTTTGTAATCGTATAAAGTTATAGTTATGGGACTCGTATCGGTAAAAGGGATATTCACTACCTCTACCGCTTCAATTGTATGGGTCGTATTTTGCCATGGAAGGATAATTCGTAGGGTTTCCCTTCATATCAGAATAAGGGTTGGATTCATCGATTTCAAGAAGCACTCAGTTGCCAAAATTGTTGCAGAAAGGCCTCACCTGCGGTTTTGTCGTCCTTGACATTGCTGTGCTTGTATTCATGAACTCCGGTTTTGTTCCTGCCTGTTTGTTTGCCTGGTTAGAACCACATATTTGGATGTTATGATTATTAAACTGGTTTAACCGCGGGACAACAAATTCGTTTGTTTATGCCTGTCACTGTTGGGAAAAATTCATTTAGGGCCGATTTTTCTGAAACGGTGAAAAATGTGGAAAAGATTAGAGTTGAACTAAGGGTTGATGGAGAAAAGGCCGTCGTTGGACATAATATTGATTTTAGAATGGGGTACAAAAGCTTTGTGGTTGTAGCCTAAAGATATTGAATGGCCTAAAATTGGTTTGAGTATTATTTTGTGGAACGATTTGGGGTGTTTTGATGTTCAAAGCATTCAAATTTTTTTATTTTCCACTTTAGTAAAGTTTATGTTTTGTTCTTGGACACAATATGAATAAGCAACAGCAAGTGTTACTGGTTTCATTGCTCGTATCATGGAACCAAAAGGTTCGTTCAGCCCGGAAAGAAACGCGTTCAAACACATTTCAGAAAATAATTTCCTTTTGCCACAATAACGTTTAAATCTGTTCCATGGATGTTGCCGTGATTACTTATGCTGGATAGAGTTTCGATCACTTCGCTATAAAATTCCTCCGTCGATCGGTTTTTCTGTTTAAGACGGTGCAGCTTTGCACCCAATCTATCGATAGCCTGCTTGTACAGATACGCTGAACGTTGATCCGTGCAGGCTTCTGTCCCTGTAAGCCATAACAGAGAAATTTTGCTGCTGTTTGACACCTGGATAAGAGGTGGTGTGGTGGTGGCTTATCCGCCGTTGCCTTGATGCTGCCGCTGGCGCCAATTGGCTTATCTAAAAAGGTGCTTGACCCTGGCATAGCTGCCTTGGTGCATGCACCTCTCGAAGAAGTGCGGGGTAGGCTGGTTATTGTCCGATTGCACATCACGGCCTTCTTCCGACCAGAAGGACTCGTTACCTTTGTCCACTTCCGTTCCGGGCTGAGTGGATCTTCCTTTTTGTCTTTACTTGAGTTCATTGCAATTGGCTCTGCCCTCGCAGCCGCTATCTCCACTCGTTGTGCAGTTTCCCTGAGACCCCATGGTTGTCTATGCCGAAGCAGGGAGGCCATGCGAGGGTTGGCAAATTCCCTTATGAGAATATGTGCTCAGAGCCGCGCCAGGAACTAATCAGTAGTCTGAACTCAACTGAACTTACACGGCCAGACTAGTGGCGACGAGTTTCGAACGTACCGCGAGGCCTAATAGGGTTTTACCGGGACGGAGGTAGCAGTGACATTAGCTTGAAAACCATTTCCGCAAGATGTCACTCTTGCGTACTCAGGTGACAGAATACCACCACTACCAGCCCAAAGCATAAGGTAGAGTCGTTGAGACGAAAGAGTAGTCCGAGAACATTCGAGATCGAGGAGGCGATCTACCTTACATCCCATCCCCCATTCTCCCCTTAAATCTCTCCGAAATCATCTCAATCGCGGCTTCGTGGCAGACAATTAAAATCATTGTCTTTTCCTACATCCACCACACTACACTTTCTAGCCAAAGTCTCTTTTCCCGACAAAGTTTTGGAAGAGAAAGAAATATAGTGTTAGATTGATTTACGTTCGAAATTAAAAACTTCACTCAATTCACTAACAGACCGTTTCTGTAACTCACAAATTGAGAAATTATCTACTACCATTCTCAATTTGACGTCATTCTCCACCACAGCCTTTCTGTATGAAACTCTATTACATTCTCTATCATCTATACCCCTGAACTCTACTCACCACATAGTTTGACAAGTGAAAATGTTTCTGTAAATTCGAAAATTGAGTTTCCCTTCACTATGAGTTGAGAATATTCTCCATTGTATTCATGCGATTGAATTTGATTATGCTGATAAAAAATTTCAAATTCAATCGCCGTTTAAAGTACAAACGTCTGGAAATAAAATTGAGAAAAGGAACACCAGTAAGTGACAATTATTTTATTGTTATTATTACTTTATTTAGATTATTTACAATAAACTGTAATTGCAATGATTTTCAGAGGAATGCTTAAAAATGTTTGTCTTATAAATGCCAAAGATGCATTAACAAATGCCGTGTCACTATTATGCCGACAGAGCAGAATCTTCATCTGTGTGTACATTTTAACTAATTATGATATTGTACAGTCCGCTATTAGCATAATGCTTGGCAATTCTTATTTCATCATCATTTCTAAGAAAAAGATTACTAAGCATTTTAACGAAAATCATTGCAAGCGTAGTTTATTGTTACGAGTTCATGGTGCTATATTTCAATGTGTCGATTAGAAATGATTAAATTGAATGGTGTTGCATCACTAGTCTCATCAAACCAATATAACCAAATAGCTGTTAATTTTAATTAATAAAATCAACTTATATTTCTATTTTGTCATTTACAGAAAACATTACCGAGTAGAATATCAAAACGTCTGAAGCTTAAATTATTATATTTAATAAAATCTAATCCAAGCGTTGGTCGAGGCCAGCATACGAAGAAAAGCAGCAGTATTCATCATGAGCTCTGCTGGAAGAATGTTGCAAACGAGCTAAATGCAATGAATAGCGGGAATAAAAATCCAGAACAATGGAAAACGGTAGGTTATAATTACTTTATTAAGATTTCCAGTGATTTATGTTTAATACGTATATTTTAGTGCTGGATAGATTGAAAAGCTACTGTTGAGAAGCAGTATAATAAATTAGGGGCCTTTAGCAATAAAACTGCGAAAGACCAAAGCCGTTGGAGATAATCGATGAAGATGTCATCCATTTCTTTGCATAAGATTTGGTTGAAGGTGATGGAGATACTCCAGAAGGAGGTTTTTTTGAAGAAAAAGCGGTAAAAGGTAGAATTCACATTTTACTTAAAATTTTATGTTATTATTGCAGCCTCGGGCATTTCATATTAGTGATCAGGACTTGGGTGATGCAGGTCCATCAGCTCGAATTGAAGTAGGAACTCCAGCAGTGAAGTCAGTAGTAAGATAGATACTTTCATACAAAATCTTTCGGCGTTAGAACACATGCTTCAAGTGTGCTACCTCGGGGAGCTGCCCGACACAAAAGTATATTAGTGGATCGATAGCTTTTTCTATGGAGATCTGGTTTTGAGCCTGGCCGGCTGGCTGTTTGCGAGTGTGCGAGCGTGTGTGCTATGCGATGGATCATGAGCTGGGATTTTGAGAGCACTGGTAGGTTGAGAGCTGGTTTGAAGACGGGGGGAGTGGTTTTGGTATGGGATCTCATTAGCGAGGTGAAGAGCTCGAGCGTTGTGTTTGAATAGAGATGGATATAGTTCTTTCAAGATTAAAAATCAATGGTTTCGAATGAAAGCGTAGTGGGAGAAACGACATGGCAATCGTAGCGTAAAAGCTTATCGTGGAAAAAACCGCATGGCAATCGTAGCGTAAAAAGTCAGAGACTGGTTTTCGGTTTGCTTTGAGTCGACATCTGCGTGATCGGAGGGCGATGAAATGAAGATTTTTGCTTGAGATGTTTTGGACGGGATTCGGGTCTTCAGAGCGTGTAGATAGGCTGATGAATTTCGCTTGAGACGCTTTGTCGTGGTGGCTGTCTTGGGCGGCTCATGAATTTGGCCTGAGATATTTTTGTGCTGCCTTGAAAATGCTTGAGATGATGCAACACTGATGGAAAGATGAAATAATGGAGAAGGTCGAAGGCTTTTGCTTGAGACGCTTTACGGTGGCATGTAGATACAAACTCGATGACGGCTGACGAATTTGGCTTGAGATACTGCCGTGGAACCGCTACGCAAGTGCGTATCTTCAGGCGTTTTTGTGCTGGCTCGAAAATTATTGAGATGATGTTGAGTACATGAATGAAAGGAAAGGCAGATTGATGGGGATATGTTATTATCTGTAAATTGCAATACCTGCTTGAACATCAACATTGCTTGCTAATTTACAAATGTGTTGAAATGCATCTCCTGGTGTTGTAGTTTTATTGATGCAGCCTCGTAGAAATCAACGATTAAGGAAAAGACAACAAAAAAGCTGTATAAGAATTTTTTTATTGATTCTTTAAAAATAAAACACACATTTTCATTTTTTCTTAACAAAACGGTGCTTAAATAATCTCCCTCGTGACTCATCTACACCGTCAAACACGAGATGTTGATCCGAAGCATTGTTCAGATAGTCCACCTGACGCTGCGTTTTGACCTTGTCTGAAAATCTGGGTGGAAGAAAGCAAAAAACACCAGCGTCCAGATGAACCGCCAGTCTAACTCCATACTACGTCTTAACTAGACGAAAAAACTTAATGTGGTGTTCCTTCCCAACTTCTTAGGAGCTCGTAGGGACCATTGTATCACCATCTTCACCTACAGCCGAAACTAAAAGTTCGAATGTATACTGAAAAAAGCAAAACCGAATTTTGTAAGGGAATTATAAATTTTTTTAATAAAAATGTTAGTGGCATAGCTAGTTTACAGATATTAGTTTACCTACAGACCCAACGGAGAAATTTTAACTGTAAAAGTAAATTAATTACCATGTTACCTTGATGAATTCTCGAAGAAAACAGTGATGCTCCAAAGGAGAACTACAATATTTTACACTAGTCGACAGAAGATGAAACAAAGAGACAAAGAATCCGAATTAGCACAACTGAAAGAATTCAAGTCTAACTTATCACTTGATACAAAGATCTTGTCACTTAGCTCATGATAAAAAGTATATCAAAAATAATTGTAATGACTATTCAAGTATGATACATACGTGAACGACATTAAATTTTATAGAATCATCATAAACGATGCAGATAGCATGCTGAATGATTTCTTGTAGGAATCGTCGACAATGTTTTCCCCGAATGCTTTCTCAACAGTCTTATGGCAGACATTGTTGAAAGCCCTTCGATGTCTAGAAAAACCGCTTGCGTATATTCTTTGACGCTTAGCGATTTTTCGATGTAACTGATTAGCGAATGAAGAGATGTTTCAACCGATCTCCCTTTTGTGTACGCATGCTGCACATTGGAGAGTGGTTTCAGAGCAACACTCAGATGGATCTCTTTGAGTCGTTCCAGAGTTTTAAGCAGAAAAGAGACGAAGCTTATAGGTCTATAATCCTTAGTGAATATTGGAATGTCATGCCCGCTTTGGGTATGAAGACTACTTTAGCTTCTTTCCACCGCTGTGGAATGTAAGCCATCCCGGGGCATGCTTTGAAAATGGCGTCAAGCCATGGCGGTGCCATATTGATTCCATGCTGGATCTCAACAGGGGAGATATTGTCCATGCCAGGAGATTTAAAAGGTTGAAATGAGTTTATAAATGAGTTCATAAGTAGACAAGTCATTGATTCTTTCGTCCGATTAAAGGACGTCCTACATTCCTTCCGCAACTCGGCAATGTCACTATCCCACCAGGGGGCTCATACTTTCCCCTAGTCTTCGGTGGGGTACATGCAGATCTTATTGTTTCATTCAAGGCCGATATAAGGGTCCAAACGACTTCCTGAAGACCACGTATGTCTTCAATCTTTGGAGGTCCACCTTCAAGCGCGGACTCGATTACTGATTGGTGTTTGACCCAATCCATCCTCCTTCTGTTAACGCAGGTTGGATTTATCGGAGGGTCAAAAGCCACATCAAGCCTTAAATATAGATGGTCAGAGAACGAGCACTCATGTGATACTTGCCATCTCTTGATAGCATTATACAAATGTTCGTTCGTTAGAGTGATATCCAGAACCTCTCTACGGCATGCCATAATAAAAGTAGGAGCCTCACCTTTATAAGCTAGGGCTAAGTCATGCAATAAAATGAATTCAAAGAGTGACTCACCCCGTTTATTCGTATCGGTGCTATCCCAAATACGATTATGTGCAGACTTAGTTCGCTCAATAAATCCATTGCTCCGTTTTTACTGAACCGGAATAACTTAATAAATCTTGCTTCGAGAATGGTAAAAGGATTTGTAGCATCTTTTAAAGCGTGCCGCTGAGTCATCAGCATGTTTTGGTCGTAGATATTTCCATATCACAGCACGAATACATTCGCCATTATTTGTTTATAATCATAAGATAAGCACTTGGAACGGAACTAATTTCATCCACTTAGAAAATTTCTCACAATAACGATCACGAACAGCTAACAATTACAACTTACGGGAAATTGTCAAGCTTCGATATTTTGATTGTTTGTTCCGTTTTCGGTCGTTCCCTCTCACCCGACACAACTTAGCAGACGTTTCTCGATTCATACATACAGAAACGTTTCAACTCAACTAGTAAAGTTCAGGATGGGAAATTGGTATTCCGTCACAGAATAGAGAATGTTGTCAATCGGATATACAGAAACGAGCTGCAGTTAGGCTTAATCTCACGTGAAGATGAGAGCTCAATAGACAAGCTCATTTTACTGTATTGCACCAAACTAGAAACTAACTCTTATATCATTCTGTCGAACATGATCTCGAGGTCTTTAATAGGGTCCTCATAAATCTTTCTGAACTCTTTTAATGGGAAGAGCATCCTTTGATATTGAATTTTTTATAAAAGATCTCCTCCCTGGACAAAACTTTAATCTCTTTACCGACCCGACAACCTGTCTGAGCTGAAATTGCATCCTGCTATAGTTCCTGTAAAATTTCAACATTCACATCTGAACTGCTAGTAGTCGAAATGTTTGGGGCAAGTCTTTCATTTTCGAATACCGTGAAAACAGATTCATTTCTATCTTCCTCACTGTTTAGGAAAGGAATATCCCCTTTTAAACTCTGCTCTGAAAAGTGGACATTGTCTAAGGCCGAAAATCGAGTTAACAGCTCGATAAATTGAAATTTTCTTCGACGTTGAAGAAGATCTTTTTCGTTTCCATCTCCTTCGTCAAAATGCTTAAACAAGCTATAAATACATCATATCCTAAACTTACAGAACTACTTAAACAAGGTGCGAGGTGCTACATACATATTAAAAATATTAAACACAATAATAATCATGAAAATAATAATACTTTAAATAATGATGTACCGCTCATAACAGTAATTGGAATGAGATATTATCAATCGTATCATCTACGAGAACGTCCATTGATTACATAAGAACTTTGGTGGATGGGGTGTTGATTGAATACTAACGCGGATCAATCGAAGGGGGGACAGGTTGCAAAGCATATTCTACGTTATTTGTTATTTTCATATCGGTGCTTGAAGGACAAAAGAGTGCTAGCAAAAATAAATGCAGTTCTTGTTATGACACCGACTGATGAGATTTCGTCGCGTGGTAGCCATTTTGAATAGTTTTGTTCAAAATTGGCTGGACTTCCGCATAATCATTGAATTTGTATTTTTTCACATTGAATTTGTATTTTTTCACGATATATTTTTCGCAGTTGGTCTTGAAAAACATTAATTATGCAGTCAATAATTGGTTTAATTACATGTAAAAAGGAAAATTATCACAAATGATGATGGAGGAAGTAATTGAAATCTTACGAAAACTCAAGAACGAAACTACTAACAAGTACATCTTTTATTTGTTGAAAGCTTTTAAAAGCACAAACACACAGAAAATCACTAAATACTACAATTTTTTTTTTGATAAAAGCTTTTTTAAGCATATAATCTTTCAAAGTATTGACTACAAAATATTTTACCATTCAAAGCGATCATTACCACAAATGCAAATTTGATTGAAATTTTTTCTTTTCAAAACTTAAGCAGTTTTTACTTCGAAACAAAAGAACGGTACTTTGGAAACTATTGAAAATCTGCTCAAACTACAAAAATATTAATAAAATTTGATCGAGTTTACGACATTTTTAAAATAAGAAATATAAAGTAATATCATCCGTATGAACCCTTTTTACATGTGGACTTTGAATGATTTTCTATTATTAATTTTTTTATAAGCATGGTGGGAAGTTTTGCTTGTTTCTGAACAAAATCTGATGAGAAATTTTAAATTTTATAGGCATTTATTACTTTGTTGTGTAACCATGGTTACAAACTTATTTTTTTATGAAAAAAACCTAATTTTTCGCATTTTCTTTGATTAAAGTAAATAACAGCTCAAGCAATATTTTCATAATGTTAAAAACATCAGAAAAATGTTAATATGCACCTTAAAGATGTTATATTTGGTTCGTGAAATATAGTGAATGACATAAATGGCCTTGACGATCATGATGACTTTCAATGATTTTTATTTTTAATTTAATTTTTTTCGCTATCATGGAAAAAAATTGCTGTTTTCCCACAAAAACTTTTCGGAGTGTGTAAATGTTATAAACATTGACTACTGTGCTCAGCAAATCAGGTCAGAAAGTTATTGTTTATGAAAAAATCTAATTTTTTTCCATCTTCCTTCCAAAATTTAACAAAATCACAAAAATGATAATACGCGTTCAATGATGACTTAACAATGCAATTCGTATGTTTTATTCGCGAGATATAGAGCATGACAAAAATGACCTTCAAAGGATCAAAATAACAAACACCCCGACCGAGGTGTCCCAAAAACTAATCAGCTCTTTCAATTCCAAAGACGACCATAACAAAATCTATATACGACTTTGTTTACGCGAGTTATGCTCGTACAAAAAACTGTCCAAAAACGTACGTACACGCACACGCATACACATCTCTCTTTCAACAACACTTTAAATATACTCTACGGACCTCAAAATGTAAAGAAATGTTGAAAATTTCAATTTCGATATTAGAGGCGATTACAAGAACTTCCCATATCCTGCGAAATTATTGAACCTAAACTATTAAGGATTGATATCTACGGAATTTTTTTATATTGACTGTCTTAAAAGTTGATTCCTTTTTGATTTCTCACAAGGCTTAAACGGTATTGTAGTCCAAATAACAGCAGCCAAATGAATCCTTAGCTTCTTTCGTGCTGATGATCAAACGATTCCCACGATTCACCGCTTGTCATCTACCTTTACCAGAAATTGCAAACCAACTGCATCACCTGATCTCTCACATAGTTCCTCGGGTGCGGGTGAGTCACGAAATGCTTGTCTTGCGACAACTTCCTTCAGAGCTCTGGGAGTCTGGTTTTATGCTACTCCATCGTCCTTCTATTGTTCTTCTAGCACCATTGAGATGTCGGTTATCTCTCCATATATACTTGTTAGCGCCCGAGAGTGCTCCCGACGTCTGCTGCTCCTCTAGTGACTTCGAAATATCTTCTCTTCACATATCCTAGTCAACCCTGGCTAAACAACGATATTTTGTTGAAAATCTGAAGAAGAGAACTTTTTTAATTATTATTTTTTATTTATAGATCCTTTCTCACCCATAAACTTTTTGATTGTTCTAGATGAAGAAGGTCTTCCTTCTTTGTACTTGATCTGAGTTCTGCTATCTCCGCTATCCGCATCTTAGGCTTTTATATTTCTTTTCGAGGCTATTTCACCTATTCTTTTTGACTAGTATTCCTATCAGGTCATCCCCACGTTTGACCTTTAAAATCATCATATTGATATTCACCTCATATCTTACAAATTAAACATATACACTCCATAGATATGTTCCCCAGTAAAAAGTGAAGATTAACGATCCAAACAAGAGGCTATTCAACATGATAATAACAATTCATGTCGACAGGTGTTTATGATACAGTGCAACTATTCACGTACACGAGGTTGACATCTCTAGAGTATTTTTTAAGATTCTCTTAGAAATTCTTCAAGTCGACTAGTATATAAAGTTGTAATCCTCCGTAGGAACATCAGTGTTTTCTTAGAGAATCCCTAAAAACTTCACTTTACATTAACGCTTAAATCCCTCTGATCAATCAATAGGTAGAACTATGGCATTTCAACAAACTATACCATTAACATTTTTTATTGAATATTTTTGTAATTCGTTTTCCTTTACTAAAATCGGTACTTCTTTTTTTCAGAATACATTCGAGCTTCTAGTTTCAGCTGTAGGTGGAGATGGCGACAGCATCGTTGAGACAAAGTATGGAGTTAGCCTAGGGGTTCATTTGGACGGAGATGTTTTTTGCTTTCTCCCACCCAATCCTTCAAGTCCAAAGACGGAATCAACGTTCCCGTTGATAACGATTGCTAATGACAAATGATTCGTTACTGTTGGACTTTTGTCGGAAAAAAACACGCAGTCTTTTCACGGTACGTCTGTACTCCACGACGTTTTATTCAAAAGTGATAAAATATCTCTATGTACAGTGCTGTCAAACAGCGGTAGGGCTGTGTAAACAAATGTGTTGCTTTTAAATGCGATACTTTTCAACACTCCTCCTCAACTCATGTGTTTACATTACAAAAACTATATTCATAAAGTTAAACTTAACATTTTCATTTGTTTCAAATGAACAATCTTTGAAAGATTTTTCGTAAAGATATCTGCGATCATGTCGCTTGTGTTACAATATTTCAATTGTATCTTTCCATTTTTGTAAGAATCTCTTACGTGATGATAACGAATATCAATGTGTTTGCTTCGGCTATGATACACTGGATTTTTGACTTAATGCATTGCACTTAGATTATCGCAATGTATAGTTATCGGCTCATCAGGAAATAGTTTGACTGCAGCCCTTTGCCACCAGTCTGGCTTTGAACTTCTCAACTCCTCCACCTTTGTTCGCCTTGAGTGAGAACACCCATTTAGATCCTATCGCTTTTTGATCCTGTGGCAACTCGGTTAGTTCCCATGTATCATTTGATAACAGTGCCTGGTACTCATCTTGCATGGCCGTCCACCAATGGTTCGCGTATTCACTATTCAACGCTTCGGTGACGGTTTCTGGGACTTTGATGTCCTCTGAACGCATAAAATTGAGCACATTGCTCTGCTTACGTGGTCTGCCTGGAGCACCGGTACGTATCAGCTTTGGGCGACCAGGCCCAATTTTCTTCTTCTCAGCTTCTTGCATTTTTTCAGCTCGATCAACATTGCTAACTACATCTGGCTCAGACTCTGCTGCAATATTATTGTTGTCTTTTTTCAGCTGTTCGTTAAATGAACTTTCATTCTCAATTGTCAAGTCGACAAATTCATTTCGAACTTGGGGTTCAACAAAGTAAACATCACGGCTTATAACGATTCTCTGGGTTGCTTTCTCCATTAGACGGTAAGCTTTTGATTCGTCAGAATACCCCACCATCAGGCATTCTTTACCTTTTGGTCGAAATTTACCGCGAGGCTTCTTATCTAGCGCGATTGCTATTGCGCCAAATGTCTTCAAGTGCGATACATTAGGCTTTCGATTAAACCATACTTCATATGGCGTCTTACCACTTAATGCTTTAGTCGGCGCCCTATTTCTCAAATATGCTGCCGTATTTACTGCTTCTGCCCACAGAGCTTCGTTCGCATCAGCGCCTATGATCATGCTCCTGGCCATTTCAACCAGCGTTCTATTAAGGCGCTCAGCCACTCCATTTTGTTGAGGCGTGTAGGGAACGGTTAACTGCCTCTTAATGCCGGCGTTCCTCAGATAATCGTCAAAGGCACGATTGACGAATTCAGTACCATTGTCGCTACGTAGTATTTTTATTTTCTTATCACATTGTCGCTCCACCATAGCCTTGAAATCACAAAACTTCTCAAATACTTTGTCTTTTGACTTGATGAAATACACGAATACATATCGAGATTTATCGTCGATAAAAGTTAAAAAATATCGTTTCCCACCATTCGATATTCGTTTCATCGGTCCACATAAGTCGGTGTGGATTACTTTTAAAACTTCCTTGGCTCGGTTTTCGGAATGTAGAAATGGCTTCACAGTACATTTGCTTTTCATGCATACTTGGCAATCGATAATTTCCGGAAACTTGACGTTGAGACCACGCACCATGTCTTTGTTGACAAGCTCGTTTAAACTCGCACAATTCATATGACCATAACGATTATGCCATTTGGTAGCAAGTTCATTACATGTAAAAAACAATTGGTTACAAGATGCATTAAACAGAAAAAGGTCTCCGACCTTATTGGCTTGAAGAATAATCTCACCACTACTGTTGATAATCCTTGCCGCTGCTGATGTAAACTTCACAAAGTAATTTTTCTTCACTGCTTTTCCAACGGAGATGAAATTACACTGCAATCCCGGCACGAAAAGAATGTCATTCAATTCAATGTCAGCCGTAGCACTCCGTATGCGTACTTTGCCAATTCCTTCTGCTTTCACTTTCTTGTTATCTGCCATATAGATATTCTCGTCGTATGCTTTCAAAGTCTCAAACATTTCACGTCTGCTGCATAGATGTGAAGAAGCGCCACTGTCAATACACCAAATATCTGCGCTCAACACGTTGGAGTTCGAGTTTGTGAACACTGAGAACGATACTTTCGTTTGATCTGTTTTCTTCTCCTTCTCTCTACACTGTGCAGCATAATGCCCTTTGCGACCACAGTTATACCAAATGAAATTTACTATTTTCCGCACGGTTGTTTTACTGTTACTATTTTTACTGTTCTTGCTTTTTTTGACGAAGTTCTGGCGTCTCCCGTTATTCGTGCGAACCATAAATGCTTCTTCGTTACATTCAGCATTAGCCAAATCAGTACTGCTTGCCTTACGCCGTTCACCTTCTTCGGTTAACTTTACCTTCAGTGCACTTAGCTTAGGGAGCTCATCTCGCGTTTCTAGCGCAACTACAAAATTCTCGTAACTTTTTGGTAGGCTTGCCAATAGCATTATTGCGAATAACTCCTCCTGAAGCGTAACTCCAATTTCTGCTAATTTTTCAACTGTTGTTGTAAACTTGCAAAGATACTGTTGCACACATTCGTTTTCGTCCATGCGCATAGCGAGTAGCTGTTTAAATAACGTTACTTTACGCACTGGCCCTCGTGGCCGATGAATTTCCTTCAAGGTGTTCCATACCTCGCTTGAAGTTTTACAGCCTTTTATATGCGCTATTTGCAATGGCGTAGCGCTCAATATAATGGTTGCTATAGCCTCTTCGTCTTTTTTGTACCAAGACGCGGCTGTTATTTCACCAGATTCGTCGTTTAACTCTGGCTTTACGACTTCTCCAGATGTTATATTCCACAAATCCTGATGCACTAACACACTTCTCATTTGCAGGCACCACGAGTCATAGTTTGTTTCGTTCAACTTTTCAATGTTGTACATTGAAACCCTCATTTTCAGTTTGTCCGCGAATTATTTGTTTAGCACAAGCTTCGAACGAAATACTAAACACTTTCGGGAAAACGCGTGGTTATCTTGGGTGCCTGGGCCCATAACCTGTTGGACTTTTGTCGGAAAAAAACACGCAGTGTTTTCACGGTACGTCTGTACTCCACGACGTTTTATTCAAAAGTGATAAAATATCTCTATGTACAGTGCTGTCAAACAGCGGTAGGGCTGTGTAAACAAATGTGTTGCTTTTAAATGCGATACTTTTCAACAGTTACTTTTCGATCCCAACATTAATGTCAACCGTCAACCGACAAATGGTTTCAACAGGATGACATAATACGCTATACAGCACGTGAAACCATTACTTTATTGTGCCGAGTCTTTGGTGAAAGAATTATCTCAATAAATGAACATCTATGCTGGCAACCCAGATCATGTGATTTGGCTCTATTGGACTACTTTTTGCGGGGGTACGAGAAGTCACTTGTCTATGTTGGTAAACCAGCAACTATTGATGATTTGGAAGCCAACATTCGATGCGTTCTTGGCGAAATGAAGCCGACTATGTTCGAAAAGTGTTCCAAAATGGGACCGATAGGATGATCTTGCTAAGACGCAGTTACAATGGTCATATGCGAGAAACTATTTTGAACACTAAATATCATAAAATTGGCCATTACAATAATTTATTTGTGATTTATTTATTTAAACCGTTTTTTGCCCCTTATAAAATACTCTACATTCCCTGCTGAGAAAGTCTTTCATCATATATTTTATTGCAATTGGTTCTACCTGTTTTAGATTCAGATCAATTGTTGAAATGCGCTTTGTGAATTGAAGCATGCAGCATTACGGATATGTATTCACCGTACATTCGTAAAACACAAATCAATTGTTGTGGTTTGTGTAACCTACACACCGAAAAAAGGATATTTATATGCAAAAACATTTAAAGTATATGATTGCATGAAACTTTGCATAGGTATACAAAGTTTCATGCAATTATACACATAAAAATAAAGTTAATAGAAATGGCCGAAAGTTCGCAAAAAATACCGGTTGCGATAAGGCACATTGCCAAAGTTTTTTACAAGGTATAAGATGTTACAGATGGCTTAGACAGGCGTTATCAAGCACTCTTAGGACGTAGATGCAGCTTGGTGATAGGCGTACAAGTTAGCATCGCACGCTTAAAATGACCTTTCATCAACTCAGACTACCTGGTTATATCCATATGGCACCTTACACCATTTCCACTGCAATTTATGTACTTGATAGCAATATTAACAACTCCTATTTCCCACAAAAAACTGCAACATATGGATCTACGTAGACAATTCTCACGAGAAAGCTTCGCCGGCAACAGAATTTCCAGTCAGCATTTAATTTTTAATAAATAGATCTAGCATGTAAGAAAATATTTATTCCAAGTAAATTGCTCAATAAAATCACGCGTGAATAATGAAGATTTGTATTTTTCTCCTTTAAACAAGTAAAAATAAATGAACTGATGCCCCAGTAGGGACCATTTAATCCTTTTGCATCCTAGAAACTTGTGTTGTGTAAAATCAGTGCCATTATTGCCGCAACCCTAAATAATTAGTTATAAGTGTTATAACCACAGGTTTGGGAGGCGGCCCCATAAACGCAAAAAAATGGAAGAGTGATTACCCAATCACGACCAAAGACCGGAATTACCCAATCACGAAGAAAGAGCAAGAAATGTCAAGGAACCACGCTCACAAGTAATCTCTTCACTCGAAAGGAAAAAGGGACGTTTTTCAAAAAAAAAACTGCCATCTTGATTGAAGAAGTGGTCCACAAGGAGTCTTTACGGAGCCACGGAGGAGCAATTCTTCTAAAAAGAGTAAAATTCCACAGAAAGAACTACAAGGATTCTTCACAACGATTCGTCACCAAAATTTAAACACAAAACAAGAGGAATCTTTGACAGAAAAAAATCAAAAAATACTCATCGAGTCAATAATTCTAATAACAAACCGACAACCGGGAAGCAAGGACTTATGTAAGTCAATTTTTTAATCACTTTATTATTTACTTTTAACGAGATTTGCACTTCTATAAATGCTGAATTTAGGAATAAGAGTACATCAGTTCTCCTTCTAAAAATTACTTTACACTAAATGTGCTAAATTTTTACTGTGACATTGTAGTTTCCTAAAGAACGGAAAATTATTATTCGTGTGATTGAGGGACTGTGTATGTAATTTTCCAAAAAATTATTTGTCGTGTTGTGCTTCACATAGCCAAAAAGTTTTTCACACGTGTCGATATATATATTTCTAACATGTCTAACCCAAGCAATCTAGTGATGCCCTCCAGATTAAATCAAAATGTGAATCTACCCGTAGTCCTAGAAAATAACGCATTTAATCAGGCTGATGTATCCCATGTAGGCAATGCAAAACATTCCTCAGAATCCGTTAACTGCTCCCCAACTACCAAACCCCCGCGAACTCGATGAATATATCGCGCGTGTAGTATCGGAAACGCTTAGGATTCAAGGAACACAAATCTTTCGTTTCATAATGAATCCAGCGTCGAATATCAACAATGATCTTGATATTCCAATCCTAATTAACAATAATATGGATCTGTCAGGAATGGAAAATATTCCTGATGTCGTAAAAATCTTACGGCAATCTTCTGGCGAAGACGGCGAGTTAAGTTCATGGAAGAAAAGTGTCGAGAGGATATTTTGAATATACAAACATCTCAAAGTCACACCAAAATATTATGGGATTCTTTATGTCCTTAGGAACAAAATCGTAGGACACGCAGACATTGTTATCGAATTGTAGAATACTCCTTTAAATTGAAGCAAAATCTAGAAATGCTTGACGCTTATCTACGCAGATAAGAGAGACTTGCGAATGCTGGAATACTAGATGACAATGTAAATACAAACAATTGCCAAATTTTACCAAGCCGTCTATCATCACCTTTCACTTATTTTGATTGAATCATGAGTCAACAAAACACATGCCAGGTGCATTCCTACAGAGTCAGCACAACACATGCAGGTGAAAACGCATCAAGTGGCAACGAGCCAGACGCCGCATCAGCAGAAATAGATAATATAAACCAAGTCGACGTTCAGAATAAGTTCACTCTTTTTATGTAAATTGTATGCAATAAAGCTCTTAGAGCATTTTTTCTAAAACCCAATTAAGAAAGAATTTTAACTTATATATATGTATATATATATATATATATATATATATATATATATAACTAAAGTGGCCAGTATTAATTTGACTGAATGAAATACATTACTTCTACTATTTTATTGTTTCTATGCAATCACAATTTCAAGCTGCCTCCTCAACCCTCCATGAGACGAAAATTAAGGCTTAGATTTGCTACCAGTATCAGTGAATCCACAATTTTCGGAAATGATTGTGCTCTTTACATTTTAGGTGTAAGTATAATGTGTATAGTCGTATATTCCATGATATATATATATATATATAAATATATATATATATATATATATATATATATATATATATATATATATATATATCATGGAATATACGACTATACACATTATACTTACACCTAAAATGTAAAGAGCACAATCATTTCCGAAAATTGTGGATTCACTGATACTGGTAGCAAATCTAAGCCTTAATTTTCGTCTCATGGAGGACTGAGGAGGCAGCTTGAAATTGTGATTGCATAGAAACAATAAAATAGTATATATATATATATATAAATATATATATATATATATATATATATATAGATACGTCAATATATATAAAGCTGCGGACATACAATAAGAAACACCTGTAGCTTACTAACCCCAATTTTTCAATGAATACTTTGGTATAACTTATTCGACTTAGTTTTGTTTTTACCTGATTTAATGACTATTGAGAAAAGCAAAGAACTGGTCGATGCAGCTTCTTTGAGCATGTCAGGGCAACAAAGTTCTAGAAAACCCGAAACTTGCAACGGACACGTAATTAGAATAAGGAGAACATAAATTGCGTCGATCGATGACAACATCGATATTAATTTATCATCGAAAGATAATACAATGTTTGATTTATTGTCATCAAATGATATTGCTGGTGACTGTGCAAAGGCAGGCTGGCGAATGAACCCAATTCATCTTTACGACAGACGGGTTCGTTGCCTCGTCTCAGAACTTAACGTCCCTCAAGTCAGCAAGATGAAAGTCTTATTGGCTTGCGTATTTTCGTCCCGGTTATTTTGCCAGCCTTCAACTCATTTTGATTACAATGGTGCAAGGCAGGTGACCATTCTCAAACATAAACAGGAAGCTAAATCAAAGCAAAGCCGCTATTAAACCCAATTACACACTTCGGCCTGAAGAGCAAGAGATGAAAAATAGTGATTACTTTTGCATGCAATGGACTAGGTCCGCCAGGCAGCTACCCAAATACAGCGACTTATCGGGCAAAGGGCACAGCAAGAATTAGCTCGCCGCAATCGGGAGGAGCAGACGACTTACTCGGAGAGGTCACCACCAGCACGACAAAAAAGGCCTCCCAAAGGGCTGCAAGATGCCTCCGGGTGGAGAATGCAACCCTCTTACATATCAACGGAACACGCTCTGACCATAATTCAGAGTTGGAACGCGAAGTTCAGCAGACGGAGCGGTGCTTTATCGGTCGACAAGCTTATATTCCAAATTAATCCATTCACAAGGACGACCTTAAGACGTAGTTTCCATCTACTTCGCCAACACCTACATGTGGTCTTAGTTGAGAAAGCGGCGTAGTGGTACTGGCGATACATGCACATCGATTGTAATGCGTTTTGCCTCGACTTGAGGTGTGGCGACGGAATATACGAGATGGATGTCCATGAGCTGATCCGCAGCCGTAAACAAGGAGCCCATGAGCCGATCGATGTGTGTTTTTTGACGTTGTGCTCTGACTTGTACACCCATTTGGTGAAGCCTCTTTGACAGAGCTACTGTCTTTGAACTTAACACTAGAGCTCCGTAACAGTTTGCTCCACATACCAATGTCCCCTGTACAAATGCTGAGAGAGTATGGAAGGCGGTGGAAGCGACTGAACGTACTATGCGGCACTTTCAGGCTTCACTTTCGAGGTCAGAATGCCCACGGTGTCATATCAAATCCTCGGAATGAATCAGCTCGGAATGAATCAGCTGGGATCCAAAAAACGAGGGAAGGACGAAACCGTAACACTATCAGTGGCCTTCTAAACCAGGTACACACCTCCGTAAGCCCGTGAGATGGCTGCTGCACCTGATCTGGATCCAGTCAAACAGGATCGTCACAAACACATCAAGATTTTGAATAGGAATCCCACTAAAAATTCTCTCTCACCTCCTCCTGAGGACTTATTTAACCCTTTGTCTACTTCTAAGGATTCATTTCACACTTTGCCTCCTTCTGAAGACCCATTTTACCCACAAGCTTGCAGCAACTTTATGCCGCGTAAACCCTATCACATCCAATTATTGAAATATCGCCGAGCCCGGCAGCGCATTTTTGATATGAAGGCACTTCTCCCAAAGGCTCCAAAATTCTCTACCATGAGACTCCGGCGCTTTTGGAAGAAGGTATTGTGCATCAAAAATGATATGTCGCAGCAACGATTGTCAATTGTCCACAAGCTGATTTCAGACCATACTCCGACGTCAAACTATTTGGTGGGGAACTCGTCAGCGGGTTGATCGATATCGGGGCCAGCTTAAGCTGCATTGCATAAGGGTTCACGCCATAGGTCCTGGGTTGGTACAAGCACCGAGTGGAAAAACTACAACTGAGCCTGACGACGGCTGACAGCACGCAACAAAGGCTGCGGCTATAGAGAAAGTGTTCTATGCTGAGCTGGATTGAATGCTTGCGATGAGGGTGATTGAGGAGTCGCAGAGCAATTGGTCGTCTACTATGTGTCTGGACGCGAGAAAGGACAACCAAGTCACGGAGAAGGATGCCTATCATCTACCACTCATTTGCGGTATAATAGGTTGGCTGCCGATAGCACAGTACATCTACAACTTAGACCTAAAAGACGCCTTCTGGCAGATACTGTTTGACGACTGCTCGAAAAATAAAACGGCCTTCACCGTGCCTGGTTGGCCCCTTCACGACTTTGTAATCATTCCGTTTGGACTGTGCAATGTACCTCAAACGATGCAAAGCCTAATTGACAAACTAATTCCAGCACACTCAGGCTTTCAGATATTCGTCTACCTGGACGACCATCTGATTATCACTGCTACCTTCGACGAACACATCTTTGCTTTGCATGAAGTTGCCGCGGCAATAGGAAAGGCTGAATTGACTCTCAATGTAGAGAAAAGCGGCTCCCGGGAAAGTTGAGGCCATCGTAGACTTTCCAAGGCAGCAAACCGTCTAACAACTACGGTGTTTCCTGGGCATGTGCGATTGTTATCGTGGTTTTATATCTGGCTTTGCCGAGATAGTGACCCCACTCGAGGAATTGAGGGTGACAGCAGCATATTTGCATTTGAGGGCCTGAAGGACAGCTTGTGTGCTGCCACGGTTCTGAATACCCTAGACTTCAAAAAACTGTTCACCATACATTGTGATGCTAGTCAACATGACATCGGAGTGGTGCTTATGCAGAAAACCGACGACGGCAGTGAAGCGCCAGTGGCTTACATGTCCCAAAAGCTAAACGCTGCTGAGAGGAAATACACCGTCTCCAAGCAGGAGTGCCCCACCACTGTTCTCACCATTCAAAATTTTTGCGCCTATGTCGAGTGCCAGAAATTGCCATGTCTCGTTGCACTCTTTGATGACATTGACGAACTTACATGGACGTCTAGCAAGGTGAGCATTGCAACTCCAGGGCATCAAATTGAAGATCCTCTACCAGAAAGGGAGCCAAAACATGGTGCCAGATTCATTATCTCGCGCATTCTCCATAGAAGGGAACGAAATCCCGATATGATCACCAAGAGATAGAACCCACGTTTCCGCATTCCGTGTCGGCTGAGTATTCATGTACTCAGCCGATAACATAACAGTTCAATAACGAGCAAAACCTATGGCCAAACATGAAGGTTGTCGACGTGCTTGTGTTCCGGTGCTGTAAGTGCACGACACGGAACGGCTCATTAAACCAAAATGACTAGAAGCTGTGGATACCCACTACGCTCACCGAGCAACTGGTTAAAATGGCACATGATCACCCACTGTGTTCTCATGGGGGAATAAGCAAGAACTTGCAGCGTCTTAAGGCGAATTTCTACTGCCCACACATGAGCCACCAGGTGGTCGAATACATAGGCGGTTGTGAAGTCTACAAAAGAACGAAACCGCCCGAATAAGCACTTTCTGTCCCGATAAGACCCCAACTAGCGATTTAAAGTATCTTTCAGTTCCTGTACACTGATTTACTCGGCCCATATTCCAGAGCTTACACAGGCAACCCCTGCATCCTGGTGGTTCTTGGTCATCTGTCAAAATTTGTATTTCTGGGACTACTTCAAACGACGTCGACCAAAGTAATAGCCGAATTTTTCGAAAAACGCTTATTGCAGAAATACGGTGACACCATTGTTTCGGACAATGTACCCCAACCAGCTGCTGCAGGACTATGGGATTTGGCATACCTACGCGGCCGTGTATGCTCCACAAGCGAACGCTTCGGAGCGTGACAGGTCAGTCCTGGCCGCAATCCACGCCCATCCACAGTCAATTGATGACCATCGGCTGCGCCTTAAGATCCTCTCATCAAGTCTCCCTGGGACTCTCCCCGTACTTCATGGTCTTCGGTCAAAACATGATATGACACGGTAGCTTGTAAGCGTTCTTACGCGACTTATAAATCCTCCGTGGACCAACCATCGAGCTGAAACCACATGAGAGGATATAACTCATACGGCGCAAGGTCGAGACCCACATAGAGAAGACACCTCAGGTGCAAGCGAGGATATACAATCTGCAATTCAGGAGACTCGACTCCAGGTTGATGACACTGCATACGTGCGCGATTCCGCACAAAGCAACGCGACCGCCCACTACAACGCCAAGCTGGATTCAAAATTTCGCAAGTTCAAAATCGTGGAGCGTATCAGGGCCTCTTATTACAAGGTTCAATATGAAAAGGGAAAGATTCTGGGTACATTTTATTCGAAAAATTTCCGGACATAGTTGGTCTCAGGCAAGAATGCTCGTGAGACTTGCATTCTTACCTGTGTTGTAATATCGTGCATTGCAAAACTTTTGTTTCTGGCTGTCTTTTTCTTTTTTTTGCTTTCCAAATGTTTTTGGACGTCTCTTTCAAATTGTTGGCATAATTTCGTGCAACCTTGCACATTTTAATGTCGGGATACTTCTCGCCCAACGAATAATCGGGAACCATTCACCCCTCGGAACGCCACTTTATCCACGACGGTGTGGTTGTGATCAGCTGGTTTTGGGGATCCGGGCAAAGGGGTGCTGGTAAAATACCGCTTGAGAGTGGGTGGGAGAGGTTGCAAGTCAAGTGACAAGCAGAAAAAGGAGAATAGCAGTGAAAAATTAATAGGAAGCTCAGAAATGGAATGTGGGGATCGTGCATGATTGCGAGTTTGGGGCGTGGACTGACCGTGCTGTGTCAGCTGACACAGATGCGCTCGGATGGGAGTCCGAAGGATGTCCAGGAGGTGGCAATTGTGCGAAGGAAGGCTGCTGCTACGGATGCGGGGCCATGTGCTGGTGCGGCTTGGCTGGAATTCATCTTCAGAAGAGCTTCAGGTATTTGGCAGAACTGCGGCCCAATCCATCTAGAGATAACGTTTGGTCGCACAGTTAAAATTAGAAACGTTTAGCAAAAAATCTAGCGATGAATTTCGAAAGTGGTGAACCAAGGCGAGGCGAAATATACCTACAATGGTCAAGACGATCCGTATTTGCAGCGCATCTAGAACCTGGAAAAGATTGAGGTGCACAAATGGATTAGTAAACAGCGATAACCAAACAAATCGATTCGATTGCAAGGATCGAGGTTGAACGTTACACGAACATGTTCTGTCGATCATCCATGATTTGAATGGGTTTGTGAGTGGTGTAAATCACATGCCTCATAAAATCGCAAGTAGCCATTAAAATAAATCCAATTAAAGAAAGTGTGCATAAAAAAGGTACAAACAATTATAGCGAATAGGAAATTTTAGGTTAGATTATTTTTGAAGTATTCCTTACTTCAATTGCCAATGCAATTAAAACCGTTTAAATGAAATTGAAAACCATAAAATCAACCGTCGTTTTTTTCAATGTGATATCCTACCGTCTCAGTTATGAATTACCAGTAGATAAGTATCCATGGCAATGCCTAAATATTTCTAACGTAAAAAAACTCGATACACAAAGTAAAAAACTTGAAATCTGCAGATCATGTTGTAAACGACAAACAATAAAAATTATTACTCTTACGTATCAATAAATCAGAGAAGAAGAAAAAATTAAGATGAAGTATCTTAGTTATAACTATGAAGTTGAAGGCATTGACATAAAAAGTAATACAAACCGTTTTCTTTGAAGATCGTTCCAAAAATAACCAGTGCATTATCGAAAGCAGCCTCTATTATCTTAGATTTGCTTTATATATTCATTAAAACCAACATTTATCGTGTCATATATTGATAAGAATTCAACATGAATTTTGAATTACCCCCAAATTTTAACTCCAACGATGGAGAGCGCTAGTCGTCGCCACTGGGGTTACCGACGGATTTTTTATGGTTATCTTGTAACATGCACCTTAGAAAGAAGAACAAGAAAAAGTTGTTAAATTACAAACAGAAACATAATTTAAAAGAAATTGCATCAATTAGTCTTCAAAACAACATAGAAAAATAATGTTGCGTTGCGATTTACTAGTGAAATAAATTCAGACAAAATAAAGTAATTAGGTATGTACTGCAACTTAAAAGGAGAAAAAGTTAATTCGAATAAATTTTTGGAACGTTCATGTTGTGAATTCACAGAAAAACATTAAAACTCAAATTAAATAGAAGTACTTGTTGCAGATTTTATAAATTAGTTGAATGTATGTTGATTCTGCTAACATGAAGCATAAATACACAGAAATTTAAAAAAATGTATTTACGGAAATCAAACATTATTAACGGGAGTTTCATAACTTTTTCCTCCGCTGAGTTCGAGGGGCTAGGTGTCCGGCTAATGTAAATTAGATAGGGCTTAGCGTGCTACACATGCCAACCTGGCAAGCGCTAAGCTTAACCAGAAAGGGTTAGATATCAGGTGCCCCCCAGTAGCATCTCCTTCCTCGAGAAGTGGCTCAGTCGCCCGAACGTTAGTTTCCTCTCGCAGTTTCCTCTTCGCTCATTTTCCGTCAGATTTTCTTAGGGCATTTCGCTTGTTTCGTAGGTGATAGTCATCTCTCGGGTTAGCGTTGAATTATCGGTTTTGCTCGATGCGCGCGCGAGAGTAAGCTTAAAGTAACAGAAGTGACCGACCTTCAGAAAGTTTTTGTTGTTTACACTGGAGTCTCTAAGACTATTTTTGTCGCCTTTTTAAATCGGGCAATTTAGATAGCTGAAATGAGATTCGGGACCTAGCCTAGGCAACCGTACCCACGACATTACGCGCCGAACTGAGCTGCTCCATCGCCGTCTAGCCAAGTAAAAGGCGACCTCAATTCGTCTACACGACAGGCAGGTTCATTGCCTTGTCCCAGGACTTAACTTTTTCTATTTCACTTTTAAACGTGAATAAAACATGAATTGTTTTCTGTAAATAATGATGTTATATATGCTAATCGAGAGATCTTCATTACCGATCTAGTCGCGCGAGTTACGTCCCGACGCCTAGGTCATCTACACCAGTTATACATCCAAACGCCCAGGTCATCAATCATCGAACTCATTTCGACACGTCTTAAAACAAACTCGCACATATTTGGCAAGCTTGCACATATTCACGCTAATTAATAATTGAAACATTTCGATGTACTTAAAACCTTGCATTCACGTGTACTGCGTCAGCAGTACAAAGTTATAAAATTGTATTCACAGATTGTTCAATGTCCATTCTGTTCGCTGGTGTTATTAAAAAAGGAGTTGTATTGAATTGTATTTTTTTTATTCTTTCACGGGTCGAAGTTTGTAATTGGCGCAGTCGTGCAGATTCTTACTCTATACGCTATCAAAGTACTCGTGCCACGGGTGTTCTTGGTGAAAGTGTTTTGTTCTATACACCATCGAGGGATTATCGGTGGAAAAACAACTCACGAAGAACTCGTAATAAATCTACCTACAACCTCTTGCTCTTGGCGATCGAAGCGAAGCGATCCAGGAAATTTTGGATCTCAGCGCTTTACAACCAGAATGAAATTCTTGCCAGTATTTTTCATGTAAGTCGAATTAGGATACCTCCTTTTACATTATCCTATGTTCAAAAAACCAAAAGTTAGACCATGTCCCAGAATTAAAGCGCTTAGGAGAATTTCACTAACTGACCAATTAAGAAGTGAAAGTGTTTCATCTGAAAGTGCGAATTCCGTCATGGCATATGCAACCGATCGCGGATATCTTCAACTCATTAAGAATACCGGACGCAATCAAGGATCTGCCGAAATTCGACGGCAATCCTCGGTTGTTACACGATTTTATAGAAAATGTTGAGGAAGTAACAATGATTACCGGGGAAGTTACTGGTAATTACGTGAAAGTGTTATTACGGGCCGCGAGAAATAACATTGTCGGACCGGCTAATGAGGTACTCAAGATGTACGGTTCCTCGTTAGACTGGGGTGAAATTAAAAAGAATCTGATTCTGCATTACAGCGATACGAGGAATGAATCCTCTCTAATCAAAGATCTTCACGGGTTAAGACAGCGCGAAAAGACAGTTGAAATTTTTTATAGTGAAGTAATTGAAATTTTGGCAACTATATTAAATCACGTTCGAATCCACGAAAATGACGAGAGTGTTATCCAAGCAAAAAGAAATCTCTACTCAGAAATGTGCCTTAACATATTTTTAACGGGATTAAGAGAGCCTTTAGGAGCCACTATTTGGGCTATACAACCGGAAAGTCTTGCCACCGCCTTTTTGTACTGTCTAATAGAACAAAAAAAAAGTTTATTCTTAATCCTATAATATGAACACACCTATTAAATTCAGTTCTAAGCCCGATGCGGTACCTAGTAAGCCACTGATGGGTCCAGCCCCAATATTTTCGGTGCCGCAACAACCCAGATTCCCTTTTACATCCCCTCGACAAAGTACCCCTTTTAATAGACCGTTTAATAATCAACCATTCCACATTTTGGCGAACAATTTTAACAATTTTCGGCCTCAAAAATGCTCCATCAACGATTCAGAGGGTCATGGATAACGTGCTGAAGGACCTACAGGGACGCATATGCTTAGTCTATTTAGACGACGTTATCGTCTATTCTACTTCGTCACAGGAACATTCAGAAGGTATTCGAACGTCTACGCCAAGCCAATCTTAAAGTCCAGCTGGACAAATGTGAATTTTTGCATAAAGAAGTGAACTTTCTTGGACACGTAGTGACCAGAAAGGGAGTCAAACCCAATCCAGACAAGACTAGAGCAATCCCCGAATTTCCTATCCTCAAATCTCAGAAAGAAATGAAGTCATTTCTGGGATTACTCGGTTACAACCGGAAGTTCATAAGAGACTTTGCCAAAATCACAAAACCCCTGACGGAATGTCTTAAAAAGGAAAGAACCATAGACCTCAACAGCCGCTATGTGAAAGCCTTTGAAGAATGCAAAAATCTTCTTATCAACGTATACTGCAATACTTGGATTTTAGCAAACCATTCCTCCTTATGACGGATACTAGTAACTATGCTATTGGGGCTATTCTTTCTCAAGGTCCAATAGGCGGTGACAAATCAATCTGTTTTGCTAGTCGCACTTTAACCGATTCCGAAATAAATTATTCAACAATCGAAAAGGAATTGTTAGCAATCGTGTGAGCAACAAAATATTTCCGGCCCTACCTATTCGGTCAAAAATTTAAAATCATTAGCGACCATAAACCACTAATGTGGCTTATGAATCTTAGGGAGCCAAATTCAAAATTGGTGCGTTGGCGATTAAAGTTGGAAGAATACGATTATGAAATAATTTACAAAAAGGGAAAACAAAATGCTTATGCGGATGCACTAAGTCGCTTCAAGATTACTTCACCCAATGTTCAGGAAGTAAATGTGAACGTTAACGATGTTGAATAATCAGTCCAAGGCACTCTCGGATCAACCGTGCACTCCGCTCAAGAAGATACGATTGATGCCATTTTCATATCGGAGCGTCCACTAAATGAATTCTGCATTCAATTAATTCTGGAAAGGTCCGAAACAAAACCCGATGTCACACTTCAAATGCCATTCAAGAATAGACAACGTCGCATCATTCGCAAAGCAGCTTATTCAAAAGAAGATATAATTGACATATTTAAAAGATATGTACCACCCAATCGTTTAATGGCTGTCCTCACGGATAACGATACTTTTAGAACAGTTCAGGACACAAACTCTGAATTCTTTTCTCAAAGCAAAACCTTTAAATTAATCCGTTGCATGGAAATTTTGAAAGAAATTACCGAAGGCAATGAGCAGGATAAGTTAATCCATGACTGGCACTTCAACAATAGCCACAGGGGTATTAATGAAACGTTAATGCATCTCAAAAGAGCATATTATTTTCTTTTTATGAAAAATAAAATAGCCGAAAAAATCAACAACTGTGAAACCTGCCAGATATTGAAGTATGACAGACAACCCCCTAAACTGAAATTATAACAAACTGAGACCTTATATAAGCCTTTACAAATTATTCACATCGACATCTATTCCATCAATAAACAACAAATGCTAACAATAATAGATAAGTTCTCCAAATTCGCAGCAGCATATCCCTTTCAGACTAAGGACACCCTAAATATCATAAAACCATTGAATCACTTTATAAGCCTACATGGAATCCCAGGAAAATTGGTGGCCGATCAAGGCACTGAATTGACTGCAAATATTTTCAAGGACCTTTGTAAGCAATACAACATAAACATACATTTTACATTCTTCCAGCAAACATCCAGTAATTCCTTCGTGGAACGGTTTCACTCCACGCTAACAGAAATCTAGAGAATAATCCTTAAAAAACGGAAGGAAAAGAAATAAAGCATAGATCACGATGACATATTATTAGAGAGCATTATCACCTATAACAACGCTATACATTCAGCTATAAAACATACCCCATTTGAATTATTTTATGGAAGAACCCACAACTTTTTAAAATCCCTAAATTTTGATAACGCACAGAAATACATCCAAACATTAAACGAATTTCGAGCCGTCCTTTACCCAGCCAATAAAGATAAAATCGAGGAATCAAAACCTGGAAATTGGCAAATATAAACGAAAAAAGGGATGAACCGAAAGAACTAAAGGAAAACGAAGTTATAATTAGAAAAGAATGCAGGCGTAATAAGCTAACACCAAGATCTAGCAAGCATATGTTACGACATACATATGTATAGTATGTACTGTCATCATAAGTACTCAACCCAAATCTTGGTTTGAGTCATAAACATAATGATCCTCTCGTATTCCAAATTCCAGAAACATTTTCCCGCCATAAACCCATAAAATCCTCACATCCGTAATCCTCGTCATAAAATCTGTCCATCAGCAATCCACGTTATAAAACGAGTCCCTTCCCGGTATTTCCCAATGATCTTTTGTAATAGGTATTTAGGAATGATAATAGTTTGTAAGATAGGATAAGAAAAACTATATAAACTGTTTAGCTCATAGGAATAGCATTCATTTGTGAATAATAAATATAGAAGAACGAACAAACGTTTTGTTTTCCTTAACTGCATATAGTAGGCGCAGATAACCAGATCACAGTCATTACCAAAAACAACAAAAAGATACACAAATCTAGAATTAAGATAAAACCTTTCTTACAGAATATGGACAACCCGAGCACAAAAAATCGAAAAACAGGACTTGAACAGGAACCGGGGACTTCTACGACTTCGATTGGGGATAGCTAGAGAGATACACGCCCACGAAAACCTGATACACATAATCAAGCTTGACGATTACGAGAGGACTATAGACAAACTATGTGAATCACTACGCTACTTTCACGAAACTCACAATACAGCGGACGCACTCACTACCACTCGACTGAAAATGACAGAATTGACGCATAAATTGGCAACACTTAAACCAAAATTACGCCTAAAAAAAGATTAATCGATGGTTTCGGGTCACTCATTAAAGGAATAACCGGCAACGTGGACGCAAATGATGCCTTACGTTCGAATAGTGAAATTAACGCGATACTTTACAACCAGTCAAATACTAAAACGAAATTAAATAAACAAACTAAACTTAATAATATCATGGCAAAACGCTTCGACAATATTACAAACCACATAAATGCTCAAACAGAAACTATTCAGAAATATTTAAAGGATTTGCAAGCTCAAATTGAAAATCAAATTAGACAAGAATATAGCTCTATGCTTCAAATTCAATACCTAAATCAAATCCATTATAATATCGAACTATTGAACCACCTTGCCGACATCGCACAAGCCATAATTTTCGCTAAACTTAACAGAATATCCGAACAGATTTTTATCCCAAACGAAATCTCAACAATATCGCGATCATTTCAAGCACAAGGCAATCAACTCGTTTCCGATGAACACATTTATGAGCTTCTTAATCTCGAAGCCTACTACAACCATTCCACTATCATCTTCAATATAAAAGTACCAATATTATCCAACCAAAATTACCCATTTTTCCATCTGATACCCCTTCCCGTCCAGAGCAGCAAACAAATCATCACCATATTTATGTGACATGAACTGTTGGTGGCACATAACAATATCTGTAAACATTTCACTGGCTGATCTTTTCTGCGCGAAACATTTCAAACATCTCCCCAGTAGGCAAGGCGATGATCCCAAGAGTACTCAATGATTACTCCAAATGGATGCCAGGAGACCTCACATTCCCCTCTAATTGACCTCCATTTAACATAATCATGTCATTGCGATGGAGCAGTCTTCTTGACGTCCCAAACTATCAATACCGGAGCACTCGTTTTAACCTCCCAAGCTATCAATACCGGATCACTCTTCTGAATTCCGCCAACCATCAGTATCAGAGCAATCTTCTTAGGCGTTCAATAATATTGCGCAATATTTATGATTGTACAATATTATTGAAGACATTCTTGCACCACACATGTTCAATAATATTAAGTCAATAAAATTAACATGGCATTCTGGTTAGTACTTTCTGGCAAGGAACATATCAGATGACGAAGTTTTGGCAGCGACCGCGCTGGTTATTTTGGTAAAAAAGAAAAAGAAAACGATTTTGGGTTAAAGAATGGTTAAAAAGAAGGCCAATTTATACCCACGAAAGACTTTTAAAGAACTTGACCTTAACTGCAGAAAGACTTTCAAAATTATATGAGAATGGATATTGGAAAGTTTGAAGAATTGTTTCAGTTAGTGAAACCTCTTATACAGAAAAAGGACACGGTTATGAGGGAAGCAATTTCACCTTATCAAAAAATAACAATATTGCGCAATATCACACACACGCCGCAATAAAAAATATTGTTCAATAAAATTTAAGCTTGCTCAATATTTTGTTCAATCATTGTGTAACCGTCAATACTATGCCTAGACGTTCAATAATATTGTGCAATCATAAATATTGCGCAATATTATTGAACGTGAACTGCCTCAATCATTAACACCGGATCAATCTTCTAAACTTCCACAAATATCAATATCGGATTACTCGCAGGAGAGAAACAATAATAAAAGAAAAATGGCACATCGAGAAATGTTAGATGGTTCCCAACCGATGATAAGCTACCTGAAACTTTGATTCATCTCACCACTTGCAACTGCTTCAATTTTAAAAACAAAACTTAATCGCAAGATTCATTTCTATGCTTACTTTTGTGTAGTTCCTTAGCACTTCACAACTGGTTTCTGGACGGACACGATATGAAACGTCGCTTTCAAAACTGCACAATTATCGGGAAACTCACCGTTCATTGGAATTTGTTCTATGCCTCCACAATTACTCCATGTGGAGCGATATAAGAGGCATTGCCTTTGCTCCATCTTCACTCCACTGTGGAGTATACTCAATTTGACCTACTGGGTCACTTGAAATCGATTTTTTATCTTCGTAGTCTTGACGTAAAGTTGAACTCGCATGTTCCGTCGTTACAAGTTTTTTTTAAATCACTTTTAAATTCACAAATTTTCAAATCTTAGTAAGTAGGTGTGAATAACAGAAATGAGTCGCTAAAATTCACTCCACTTCTGACACCAATGTTTTGCCTGTTATGGGGGTATTAAATCAAACACTGCTTTCCTGACAGACTTATTTTATTTTCCACTTTTAGGATTCTTTTAACAGAGCCTTCTTATTTGTAGAGTGTATAACAACCGTGTGTTTAAAACAGAGTATCTAAAAACAGAGTGACTTTTACAATGAGGGCGTCAGCCTTTTATATCTACTTATTGTTTACAATATAATTCTTAATTTCATATTTAAGCCTAATTGACGAATTCGCGAATTTAACTTTAAGCCCCCAATTCAATTAAAATAGTTTGTAAACATTCATGTGACAAATTCGCGAATTCAATTTTGAATGTCAAATCCAATTAAGATATCTGTAAACATTTCGCGACTGACCATATCCATTTTATAAACATTTCGCCATCAATTATAATGATTTGCGATTGATCATAATGCGTGGTCAATTTGTTTATATTAAGATTTTGGATCTCGAGTGGAATGATTATCTCAACCCTTTGTTTGGGAATCTTGGGAGTTTTGGAGATTTAGACCGGCAATTTTCGTAGTAGCATAATGTTTCATATTTGATGTTTTGTTTACGCAAGTGTTATTGGAATTTGGCATCTTGTTAATGATTGAAGTCCATTAGTAAGATGACAACATGGATTGAGAGTTCCGGGAGTACTACTAGGGCATCCCTCGTAATAAGTATTACGTGTTTAGAAAATCATATTGAACATGTAGGAGAGTGAAGAGTATGAGTGGTACATAACAACACCCCCCCCCCTTAAAAAAGACGAATTTTATATTTTTAATTCAAAATTTGTCGTGATTAAGGTTACCTATCGAAGATTGAAGTCTCTTCCTGGTTTTGTTCTGGCGTATGGGGATTCTGGGATTTAAGCTTTCCGGCAGAAGTCCCGGTACATTGTTAGGAATAGTAGTAAGTTCAAGTTCTAGATTGCATCGGGGAGAGGATATTGGAGAATTATACTGGTTTATGGTTATAGTATATGTATTGTGAGAATATGTGGCTCACTTACTACTAGTATCCATTTATTAATTGTAAATATATCACAAGCTCAAGGCTTGTGTACTGAAGAAGAGAGTAAGTGGTTCCCGAAATTTATATTTACAATTAACAAAAAACATTTGTAGTGTGTGAAAGCTGCGTCTTTATTTTTAAAAAAAAGGCACTACAAATAGCGGACAACACCTAACATATCCATTTATTGTTTACTAGATTCTGCCAGATTTCAATTTTACCGGTTAAAAATTTAGTTTTGCATTGCAAAGTTGTTGTGTGTGTTGTTTGGGCATTCTTTTATTTATATTTGTGAGTAAAGAGACTTCACAAATTGGTTTATTTAAGGTTGAGTAGGTGAGATAATTTTCATATATGTATTTATTATACTCTAACCGCTTCCATGGTTCCAGGGTTTGAAATTGAGCATATTGCAGTTCGTTTGCTGAAACTGCCAAATACTTGAAACTTGGATCAATATACGCGTAGGTGCGTTGTTCTACACGAGGAATTGGCAATGGTAATAAGTGATAGAGATTGAAGTCTGAATTGTCAACTAAAGGGACAGATAAAACGAAAATCATGCGTTTTTAAACGAATATTGTATTCTGGTGATGTCCAAAATTTGATTGATATTACCGATTTCGGGTTTAACGGCATATTCGATTCCGTTTTTCAGGTGTTGCTGGAATTTTTTAATTTCTGTGATTAGAGTTTTGGGACTGATAAGACTACGGTGTATAGTATCTTTTCGGGCTGCCATTATAACGTCAATTATTTCCTCAAATTTGATGTCGATTTCGTTTGGGAGAAAAGTTAAAATACTAAGATGTTCGATTATTTCTTGGTTTAAGTCGACTTCTGAGTTGAATTCATTTTGGTTTTTAAGGAATGCATTGAATTTATCAATATTTCTGTTTAGTTCCTTCTCTGAGAATTGCAACTGGGAAATTGTATTGTTGAAATTAGTGATTGTCGTTTTGATAACATTGATTTGGTCCCTTATTAGAAGTTGAGTTTCGGAAACATCTCTTTCTAGTTGATTAATAACGTTATCATAATATTCGAGATCATTTGAATCCATTGTTGCATAGATATATTTAGGTACGCATCCTACGATTTGCTATCATTGCTGTTACTGATTCTTCTTTGCTAATTAATTCAGGCATTTTGACATTGAATATGTTAGAATTTTATCGCAGAGTTTAAAGGATTGCTTGGCAATTCGTTTTTACTAAGTCCAATCTTTCGCTGTAGGATTTTATGTCAATATGAGTTACTTTTTTAAACTGTTTGGAATAAAATATAGTATTTCCTATGTGCTCCGAAAATAATCCACTTCCACTGTCTATTTTTTGAAGTTCGTATTTGTCGCTTCCTTGAATTTGGAGTATGTAGATGCAACTATACAATATTGTTGTTATAAAAATCATCCTCTAAGAGAGGTTGGTTTTAGTTGATTGGTATGGGCTTTCAGGCGTTTATTGTTTTTAAGTTTGATTATGATGTTCTTGTCATTATCGCAAATTTCAGGTACTTTGTGGGGACCTTTCCAGTTTGGTGATATTTTTTTGGTGTAACATGGTCTAGTAGCACTATTTTTCATCAAAACAAAGTCTCCTTTTTATATTTCGGATCGAAAATCTTCTTATCGTAATATGTTTTGCTAATTTATTTTGATTTTGTAATATTTTCCTTTGCCAATTCAAATGACCTATTCAAGTTATATTTCTGTTGGTCTATATAGGAATCGTTAGTGTACTTGAACTAGGGAGTGTTGGTTATGGAACTTGGTAATATAGGTTTTGATCCAAAGATTAGTTCATAAGGAGTAAAATTAGGTGACGTGTGAACTGCAGTGTTGTATGCAAACATAGCGAGTGGAACGTATTCTTCCCAATCATTCTGTTGGTTATTAATGTACATAGTGTTTGAGATAGTCTTTTAAAGTGGAATAAGATCTTTCAAGCGCTCCGTTATACTGAGGGTGGTAAATCGTTGTATGCAGGAGTTGGATATAAAAGAGTTTAGATACTTTCTTCATTTGCTTGGGAATTCCAAATCGGGTTATAAATTATAATATTTTTTAGCTACAGATCTTGTTCCATGATTCTCAATGGGGTAAGCATCGGAGAATTTTGTAAGGTCATCTAGGAGAGTGAGGATGAATCGATTACCATATTCAGTAATTGGTAAGGGTCCAACAATATCTAAGCTGATCTTCTCCAATGAGGCATTCGCCGTGGAGGTGATTTCCACAGGAGTTTTAGTTAATTTGCGGGAAGTTTTGGTAAGCTCGCAAGAAGCGCAATTTCTGATATAGGGTTTTATGTCCGTTTTCATATTTTTCCACTTGTAATATTGTTTTATTTTATTGTATGTTTCGTAGAATCCGTTATGTCCAGATGCTGGGGAATCATGAAATTGATTCAAAAGATTGGTGGTTTGATCTGCGGCTAGAGTAATTATTCTATTATGGAAGATATTAATTTTTATTTTCTCGTTACGGAACATAAATTGCATTATGTCACGTAGTTTGTTGTAATCAAACTGATTAAATGGATCAGCGGGATTGGGAATGTTTATTTCATTAACTTCATCTTGAACTAAAGTTTTCTTGAAATTAAGGATGCAGTAGAAAAAATCTTGGTATGAAGGTTTTTCAAAAAATGAATGCTTCAGGAAACAGTGATAAATTATTTGTTTATAGATTCTCACTGACTTCTCTACATCTTATAACGCATAGCTTTTGCTTAGGATACTCTCTTTGTTTAGTTTTCTGACAAGAAATAGGGTAGTATGTGGATTTTGGACATCTTTATCTATTGCTGTAAGGTACGCTACTGGTGATTTAGTTGTGGCATTGGCACTGTTTACATCATTGTAATCGAAGGTAGTGGGGGTCATTGCGTTATAGTAAAATTTTAGATCTTCGTGGAAGATATCGTCTATTTGAGCTTGTAGAATATTTATAGGGATTTCGTTTGGATCCAATCCGATCCTAGACAGAGCGTCTGCGTTAGCGTTTACTCTACCTTGTTTATACTTTATTTCGTAGTCAAATTCTTCGAGTTTTAGCCGCCATCTAATTAATTTACTTCCTGGATCTTTGCAATTTTGTCGCCATATGAGAGGTCCATGGTCGGTAACGATTTTAAACTTTCTACCAGGCAGGGCCAAATGTTGGGATTGCCCAAACCATCGCTAAAAGTTCCTTTTCTTTTGTGTTGTTTGACTCAGCTCGGTTCAAAGTACGACTTGCATAGGAAATAGGTAAGTCTACTTTTTGTTCACCCATTTGACTTAGCACGGCACCAATAACATAATTAGATGCATTTGTTGTTAATATAAATTATTTTGAAAAGTCCGGATAGTGTAAAATGAGCGCTGAAATAAGTCTTGATTTTAATTCTTCAAAAACTCTGCTTTGTTCCTCTGACCATTGAAAGTTGATATCCTTTCGCAATAGTTTTGTAAGGGGTTTTGTGAGTTTTGAGAAGTTTTCAATAAACTTTCTGTAATATCCGCATAGTCCAAGGAATGATTTTATTGCTTGTGGATTTTTGGGAACCGGGGATTCTTGCACTGCTTTGATTTTTTCATGCCCTGGCAGAACTCCTTTTGCGGAAATTATGTGACCTAAGTATACGACTTCATGTCGCATGAATTCACATTTTAAAGGTTCAAGCTTTAACCCACTGCTTTTAATTTTTTCGAAAACTTTGGTCAGTTTGATTTCATGGTCTTGAATGGAACTAGCGTAAATGACCATGTCATCAAGATAAACGAAACATAGGATACCTTGTAAACCTGACAATACTGTATCCATGAGATGTTGGAACATCGCTGGAGCATTTTTAAGTCCAAAAGACATTCTGAAATATTCGTAATGACCAAGAGGAGTAGTAAAAGCTGTCTTTGAACGATCTTCTGGTCACATATTGATTTGATAGAATCCACTAGCTAAATCGAGGTTAGTGAAATATTAGGAGTTTCTTAATTTGTCCAATATCTCTGTGATATTGGGGATAGGGAAAACATCGGATTTGGTTACATCATTTATTTTCCTGTAATCGATGACTACTTTTCACTTTGTTTTGCCGGAGGCGTCTTGTTTTTTGGGAACGACCCAAAGAGGTTCTGACCATGGACTATTTGATGGTTGAATTATGTTTTGGTTTAACATCTTCTTTATTTTCTCGTTGACTTCCTTTTTATGAATTTCCGGATATCTAGAAGTTTTAGCGGAGATAGGGCGTGTGTCTGTTAGATTAATTTCGTATTGACACAATTCAGTGCTGCTTAATTGATCTCATTCTAAATAGAATATATCGGAGTATTTGGCAGTGGTTTCGCGAATTGACTTAGCTTCTTCGTTTTAAGATAGTCTAGCCTTGAACATTCCTCTAGTAGTTTAAGGGGACTGAAGAAATTGGAGTAAGTGATTTTCGTTTCAGGGATTTGAGTCTCTTGTTCAATGAGATTATAAATGCTTAAAAATTCGTTTGGTTTTCCTCGAATATGGATTTGATGTCATTGATCGATTGAAGATTAAGAGCAGGTAAGCTGAATTCTTCGTCTTTTTCATTTATATTTAGGATTGAAATTAGAACTTGATTATTGCTATCTACGGCTGTGACAGCTTCACCTAAATATATATATATATATATATATATATATATATATATATATATATCATGGAATATACGACTATACACATTATACTTACACCTAAAATGTAAAGAGCACAATCATTTCCGAAAATTGTGGATTCACTGATACTGGTAGCAAATCTAAGCCTTAATTTTCGTCTCATGGAGGACTGAGGAGGCAGCTTGAAATTGTGATTGCATAGAAACAATAAAATAGTATATATATATATATATAAATATATATATATATATATATATATATATATATAGATACGTCAATATATATAAAGCTGCGGACATACAATAAGAAACACCTGTAGCTTACTAACCCCAATTTTTCAATGAATACTTTGGTATAACTTATTCGACTTAGTTTTGTTTTTACCTGATTTAATGACTATTGAGAAAAGCAAAGAACTGGTCGATGCAGCTTCTTTGAGCATGTCAGGGCAACAAAGTTCTAGAAAACCCGAAACTTGCAACGGACACGTAATTAGAATAAGGAGAACATAAATTGCGTCGATCGATGACAACATCGATATTAATTTATCATCGAAAGATAATACAATGTTTGATTTATTGTCATCAAATGATATTGCTGGTGACTGTGCAAAGGCAGGCTGGCGAATGAACCCAATTCATCTTTACGACAGACGGGTTCGTTGCCTCGTCTCAGAACTTAACGTCCCTCAAGTCAGCAAGATGAAAGTCTTATTGGCTTGCGTATTTTCGTCCCGGTTATTTTGCCAGCCTTCAACTCATTTTGATTACAATGGTGCAAGGCAGGTGACCATTCTCAAACATAAACAGGAAGCTAAATCAAAGCAAAGCCGCTATTAAACCCAATTACACACTTCGGCCTGAAGAGCAAGAGATGAAAAATAGTGATTACTTTTGCATGCAATGGACTAGGTCCGCCAGGCAGCTACCCAAATACAGCGACTTATCGGGCAAAGGGCACAGCAAGAATTAGCTCGCCGCAATCGGGAGGAGCAGACGACTTACTCGGAGAGGTCACCACCAGCACGACAAAAAAGGCCTCCCAAAGGGCTGCAAGATGCCTCCGGGTGGAGAATGCAACCCTCTTACATATCAACGGAACACGCTCTGACCATAATTCAGAGTTGGAACGCGAAGTTCAGCAGACGGAGCGGTGCTTTATCGGTCGACAAGCTTATATTCCAAATTAATCCATTCACAAGGACGACCTTAAGACGTAGTTTCCATCTACTTCGCCAACACCTACATGTGGTCTTAGTTGAGAAAGCGGCGTAGTGGTACTGGCGATACATGCACATCGATTGTAATGCGTTTTGCCTCGACTTGAGGTGTGGCGACGGAATATACGAGATGGATGTCCATGAGCTGATCCGCAGCCGTAAACAAGGAGCCCATGAGCCGATCGATGTGTGTTTTTTGACGTTGTGCTCTGACTTGTACACCCATTTGGTGAAGCCTCTTTGACAGAGCTACTGTCTTTGAACTTAACACTAGAGCTCCGTAACAGTTTGCTCCACATACCAATGTCCCCTGTACAAATGCTGAGAGAGTATGGAAGGCGGTGGAAGCGACTGAACGTACTATGCGGCACTTTCAGGCTTCACTTTCGAGGTCAGAATGCCCACGGTGTCATATCAAATCCTCGGAATGAATCAGCTCGGAATGAATCAGCTGGGATCCAAAAAACGAGGGAAGGACGAAACCGTAACACTATCAGTGGCCTTCTAAACCAGGTACACACCTCCGTAAGCCCGTGAGATGGCTGCTGCACCTGATCTGGATCCAGTCAAACAGGATCGTCACAAACACATCAAGATTTTGAATAGGAATCCCACTAAAAATTCTCTCTCACCTCCTCCTGAGGACTTATTTAACCCTTTGTCTACTTCTAAGGATTCATTTCACACTTTGCCTCCTTCTGAAGACCCATTTTACCCACAAGCTTGCAGCAACTTTATGCCGCGTAAACCCTATCACATCCAATTATTGAAATATCGCCGAGCCCGGCAGCGCATTTTTGATATGAAGGCACTTCTCCCAAAGGCTCCAAAATTCTCTACCATGAGACTCCGGCGCTTTTGGAAGAAGGTATTGTGCATCAAAAATGATATGTCGCAGCAACGATTGTCAATTGTCCACAAGCTGATTTCAGACCATACTCCGACGTCAAACTATTTGGTGGGGAACTCGTCAGCGGGTTGATCGATATCGGGGCCAGCTTAAGCTGCATTGCATAAGGGTTCACGCCATAGGTCCTGGGTTGGTACAAGCACCGAGTGGAAAAACTACAACTGAGCCTGACGACGGCTGACAGCACGCAACAAAGGCTGCGGCTATAGAGAAAGTGTTCTATGCTGAGCTGGATTGAATGCTTGCGATGAGGGTGATTGAGGAGTCGCAGAGCAATTGGTCGTCTACTATGTGTCTGGACGCGAGAAAGGACAACCAAGTCACGGAGAAGGATGCCTATCATCTACCACTCATTTGCGGTATAATAGGTTGGCTGCCGATAGCACAGTACATCTACAACTTAGACCTAAAAGACGCCTTCTGGCAGATACTGTTTGACGACTGCTCGAAAAATAAAACGGCCTTCACCGTGCCTGGTTGGCCCCTTCACGACTTTGTAATCATTCCGTTTGGACTGTGCAATGTACCTCAAACGATGCAAAGCCTAATTGACAAACTAATTCCAGCACACTCAGGCTTTCAGATATTCGTCTACCTGGACGACCATCTGATTATCACTGCTACCTTCGACGAACACATCTTTGCTTTGCATGAAGTTGCCGCGGCAATAGGAAAGGCTGAATTGACTCTCAATGTAGAGAAAAGCGGCTCCCGGGAAAGTTGAGGCCATCGTAGACTTTCCAAGGCAGCAAACCGTCTAACAACTACGGTGTTTCCTGGGCATGTGCGATTGTTATCGTGGTTTTATATCTGGCTTTGCCGAGATAGTGACCCCACTCGAGGAATTGAGGGTGACAGCAGCATATTTGCATTTGAGGGCCTGAAGGACAGCTTGTGTGCTGCCACGGTTCTGAATACCCTAGACTTCAAAAAACTGTTCACCATACATTGTGATGCTAGTCAACATGACATCGGAGTGGTGCTTATGCAGAAAACCGACGACGGCAGTGAAGCGCCAGTGGCTTACATGTCCCAAAAGCTAAACGCTGCTGAGAGGAAATACACCGTCTCCAAGCAGGAGTGCCCCACCACTGTTCTCACCATTCAAAATTTTTGCGCCTATGTCGAGTGCCAGAAATTGCCATGTCTCGTTGCACTCTTTGATGACATTGACGAACTTACATGGACGTCTAGCAAGGTGAGCATTGCAACTCCAGGGCATCAAATTGAAGATCCTCTACCAGAAAGGGAGCCAAAACATGGTGCCAGATTCATTATCTCGCGCATTCTCCATAGAAGGGAACGAAATCCCGATATGATCACCAAGAGATAGAACCCACGTTTCCGCATTCCGTGTCGGCTGAGTATTCATGTACTCAGCCGATAACATAACAGTTCAATAACGAGCAAAACCTATGGCCAAACATGAAGGTTGTCGACGTGCTTGTGTTCCGGTGCTGTAAGTGCACGACACGGAACGGCTCATTAAACCAAAATGACTAGAAGCTGTGGATACCCACTACGCTCACCGAGCAACTGGTTAAAATGGCACATGATCACCCACTGTGTTCTCATGGGGGAATAAGCAAGAACTTGCAGCGTCTTAAGGCGAATTTCTACTGCCCACACATGAGCCACCAGGTGGTCGAATACATAGGCGGTTGTGAAGTCTACAAAAGAACGAAACCGCCCGAATAAGCACTTTCTGTCCCGATAAGACCCCAACTAGCGATTTAAAGTATCTTTCAGTTCCTGTACACTGATTTACTCGGCCCATATTCCAGAGCTTACACAGGCAACCCCTGCATCCTGGTGGTTCTTGGTCATCTGTCAAAATTTGTATTTCTGGGACTACTTCAAACGACGTCGACCAAAGTAATAGCCGAATTTTTCGAAAAACGCTTATTGCAGAAATACGGTGACACCATTGTTTCGGACAATGTACCCCAACCAGCTGCTGCAGGACTATGGGATTTGGCATACCTACGCGGCCGTGTATGCTCCACAAGCGAACGCTTCGGAGCGTGACAGGTCAGTCCTGGCCGCAATCCACGCCCATCCACAGTCAATTGATGACCATCGGCTGCGCCTTAAGATCCTCTCATCAAGTCTCCCTGGGACTCTCCCCGTACTTCATGGTCTTCGGTCAAAACATGATATGACACGGTAGCTTGTAAGCGTTCTTACGCGACTTATAAATCCTCCGTGGACCAACCATCGAGCTGAAACCACATGAGAGGATATAACTCATACGGCGCAAGGTCGAGACCCACATAGAGAAGACACCTCAGGTGCAAGCGAGGATATACAATCTGCAATTCAGGAGACTCGACTCCAGGTTGATGACACTGCATACGTGCGCGATTCCGCACAAAGCAACGCGACCGCCCACTACAACGCCAAGCTGGATTCAAAATTTCGCAAGTTCAAAATCGTGGAGCGTATCAGGGCCTCTTATTACAAGGTTCAATATGAAAAGGGAAAGATTCTGGGTACATTTTATTCGAAAAATTTCCGGACATAGTTGGTCTCAGGCAAGAATGCTCGTGAGACTTGCATTCTTACCTGTGTTGTAATATCGTGCATTGCAAAACTTTTGTTTCTGGCTGTCTTTTTCTTTTTTTTGCTTTCCAAATGTTTTTGGACGTCTCTTTCAAATTGTTGGCATAATTTCGTGCAACCTTGCACATTTTAATGTCGGGATACTTCTCGCCCAACGAATAATCGGGAACCATTCACCCCTCGGAACGCCACTTTATCCACGACGGTGTGGTTGTGATCAGCTGGTTTTGGGGATCCGGGCAAAGGGGTGCTGGTAAAATACCGCTTGAGAGTGGGTGGGAGAGGTTGCAAGTCAAGTGACAAGCAGAAAAAGGAGAATAGCAGTGAAAAATTAATAGGAAGCTCAGAAATGGAATGTGGGGATCGTGCATGATTGCGAGTTTGGGGCGTGGACTGACCGTGCTGTGTCAGCTGACACAGATGCGCTCGGATGGGAGTCCGAAGGATGTCCAGGAGGTGGCAATTGTGCGAAGGAAGGCTGCTGCTACGGATGCGGGGCCATGTGCTGGTGCGGCTTGGCTGGAATTCATCTTCAGAAGAGCTTCAGGTATTTGGCAGAACTGCGGCCCAATCCATCTAGAGATAACGTTTGGTCGCACAGTTAAAATTAGAAACGTTTAGCAAAAAATCTAGCGATGAATTTCGAAAGTGGTGAACCAAGGCGAGGCGAAATATACCTACAATGGTCAAGACGATCCGTATTTGCAGCGCATCTAGAACCTGGAAAAGATTGAGGTGCACAAATGGATTAGTAAACAGCGATAACCAAACAAATCGATTCGATTGCAAGGATCGAGGTTGAACGTTACACGAACATGTTCTGTCGATCATCCATGATTTGAATGGGTTTGTGAGTGGTGTAAATCACATGCCTCATAAAATCGCAAGTAGCCATTAAAATAAATCCAATTAAAGAAAGTGTGCATAAAAAAGGTACAAACAATTATAGCGAATAGGAAATTTTAGGTTAGATTATTTTTGAAGTATTCCTTACTTCAATTGCCAATGCAATTAAAACCGTTTAAATGAAATTGAAAACCATAAAATCAACCGTCGTTTTTTTCAATGTGATATCCTACCGTCTCAGTTATGAATTACCAGTAGATAAGTATCCATGGCAATGCCTAAATATTTCTAACGTAAAAAAACTCGATACACAAAGTAAAAAACTTGAAATCTGCAGATCATGTTGTAAACGACAAACAATAAAAATTATTACTCTTACGTATCAATAAATCAGAGAAGAAGAAAAAATTAAGATGAAGTATCTTAGTTATAACTATGAAGTTGAAGGCATTGACATAAAAAGTAATACAAACCGTTTTCTTTGAAGATCGTTCCAAAAATAACCAGTGCATTATCGAAAGCAGCCTCTATTATCTTAGATTTGCTTTATATATTCATTAAAACCAACATTTATCGTGTCATATATTGATAAGAATTCAACATGAATTTTGAATTACCCCCAAATTTTAACTCCAACGATGGAGAGCGCTAGTCGTCGCCACTGGGGTTACCGACGGATTTTTTATGGTTATCTTGTAACATGCACCTTAGAAAGAAGAACAAGAAAAAGTTGTTAAATTACAAACAGAAACATAATTTAAAAGAAATTGCATCAATTAGTCTTCAAAACAACATAGAAAAATAATGTTGCGTTGCGATTTACTAGTGAAATAAATTCAGACAAAATAAAGTAATTAGGTATGTACTGCAACTTAAAAGGAGAAAAAGTTAATTCGAATAAATTTTTGGAACGTTCATGTTGTGAATTCACAGAAAAACATTAAAACTCAAATTAAATAGAAGTACTTGTTGCAGATTTTATAAATTAGTTGAATGTATGTTGATTCTGCTAACATGAAGCATAAATACACAGAAATTTAAAAAAATGTATTTACGGAAATCAAACATTATTAACGGGAGTTTCATAACTTTTTCCTCCGCTGAGTTCGAGGGGCTAGGTGTCCGGCTAATGTAAATTAGATAGGGCTTAGCGTGCTACACATGCCAACCTGGCAAGCGCTAAGCTTAACCAGAAAGGGTTAGATATCAGGTGCCCCCCAGTAGCATCTCCTTCCTCGAGAAGTGGCTCAGTCGCCCGAACGTTAGTTTCCTCTCGCAGTTTCCTCTTCGCTCATTTTCCGTCAGATTTTCTTAGGGCATTTCGCTTGTTTCGTAGGTGATAGTCATCTCTCGGGTTAGCGTTGAATTATCGGTTTTGCTCGATGCGCGCGCGAGAGTAAGCTTAAAGTAACAGAAGTGACCGACCTTCAGAAAGTTTTTGTTGTTTACACTGGAGTCTCTAAGACTATTTTTGTCGCCTTTTTAAATCGGGCAATTTAGATAGCTGAAATGAGATTCGGGACCTAGCCTAGGCAACCGTACCCACGACATTACGCGCCGAACTGAGCTGCTCCATCGCCGTCTAGCCAAGTAAAAGGCGACCTCAATTCGTCTACACGACAGGCAGGTTCATTGCCTTGTCCCAGGACTTAACTTTTTCTATTTCACTTTTAAACGTGAATAAAACATGAATTGTTTTCTGTAAATAATGATGTTATATATGCTAATCGAGAGATCTTCATTACCGATCTAGTCGCGCGAGTTACGTCCCGACGCCTAGGTCATCTACACCAGTTATACATCCAAACGCCCAGGTCATCAATCATCGAACTCATTTCGACACGTCTTAAAACAAACTCGCACATATTTGGCAAGCTTGCACATATTCACGCTAATTAATAATTGAAACATTTCGATGTACTTAAAACCTTGCATTCACGTGTACTGCGTCAGCAGTACAAAGTTATAAAATTGTATTCACAGATTGTTCAATGTCCATTCTGTTCGCTGGTGTTATTAAAAAAGGAGTTGTATTGAATTGTATTTTTTTTATTCTTTCACGGGTCGAAGTTTGTAATTGGCGCAGTCGTGCAGATTCTTACTCTATACGCTATCAAAGTACTCGTGCCACGGGTGTTCTTGGTGAAAGTGTTTTGTTCTATACACCATCGAGGGATTATCGGTGGAAAAACAACTCACGAAGAACTCGTAATAAATCTACCTACAACCTCTTGCTCTTGGCGATCGAAGCGAAGCGATCCAGGAAATTTTGGATCTCAGCGCTTTACAACCAGAATGAAATTCTTGCCAGTATTTTTCATGTAAGTCGAATTAGGATACCTCCTTTTACATTATCCTATGTTCAAAAAACCAAAAGTTAGACCATGTCCCAGAATTAAAGCGCTTAGGAGAATTTCACTAACTGACCAATTAAGAAGTGAAAGTGTTTCATCTGAAAGTGCGAATTCCGTCATGGCATATGCAACCGATCGCGGATATCTTCAACTCATTAAGAATACCGGACGCAATCAAGGATCTGCCGAAATTCGACGGCAATCCTCGGTTGTTACACGATTTTATAGAAAATGTTGAGGAAGTAACAATGATTACCGGGGAAGTTACTGGTAATTACGTGAAAGTGTTATTACGGGCCGCGAGAAATAACATTGTCGGACCGGCTAATGAGGTACTCAAGATGTACGGTTCCTCGTTAGACTGGGGTGAAATTAAAAAGAATCTGATTCTGCATTACAGCGATACGAGGAATGAATCCTCTCTAATCAAAGATCTTCACGGGTTAAGACAGCGCGAAAAGACAGTTGAAATTTTTTATAGTGAAGTAATTGAAATTTTGGCAACTATATTAAATCACGTTCGAATCCACGAAAATGACGAGAGTGTTATCCAAGCAAAAAGAAATCTCTACTCAGAAATGTGCCTTAACATATTTTTAACGGGATTAAGAGAGCCTTTAGGAGCCACTATTTGGGCTATACAACCGGAAAGTCTTGCCACCGCCTTTTTGTACTGTCTAATAGAACAAAAAAAAAGTTTATTCTTAATCCTATAATATGAACACACCTATTAAATTCAGTTCTAAGCCCGATGCGGTACCTAGTAAGCCACTGATGGGTCCAGCCCCAATATTTTCGGTGCCGCAACAACCCAGATTCCCTTTTACATCCCCTCGACAAAGTACCCCTTTTAATAGACCGTTTAATAATCAACCATTCCACATTTTGGCGAACAATTTTAACAATTTTCGGCCTCAAAAATGCTCCATCAACGATTCAGAGGGTCATGGATAACGTGCTGAAGGACCTACAGGGACGCATATGCTTAGTCTATTTAGACGACGTTATCGTCTATTCTACTTCGTCACAGGAACATTCAGAAGGTATTCGAACGTCTACGCCAAGCCAATCTTAAAGTCCAGCTGGACAAATGTGAATTTTTGCATAAAGAAGTGAACTTTCTTGGACACGTAGTGACCAGAAAGGGAGTCAAACCCAATCCAGACAAGACTAGAGCAATCCCCGAATTTCCTATCCTCAAATCTCAGAAAGAAATGAAGTCATTTCTGGGATTACTCGGTTACAACCGGAAGTTCATAAGAGACTTTGCCAAAATCACAAAACCCCTGACGGAATGTCTTAAAAAGGAAAGAACCATAGACCTCAACAGCCGCTATGTGAAAGCCTTTGAAGAATGCAAAAATCTTCTTATCAACGTATACTGCAATACTTGGATTTTAGCAAACCATTCCTCCTTATGACGGATACTAGTAACTATGCTATTGGGGCTATTCTTTCTCAAGGTCCAATAGGCGGTGACAAATCAATCTGTTTTGCTAGTCGCACTTTAACCGATTCCGAAATAAATTATTCAACAATCGAAAAGGAATTGTTAGCAATCGTGTGAGCAACAAAATATTTCCGGCCCTACCTATTCGGTCAAAAATTTAAAATCATTAGCGACCATAAACCACTAATGTGGCTTATGAATCTTAGGGAGCCAAATTCAAAATTGGTGCGTTGGCGATTAAAGTTGGAAGAATACGATTATGAAATAATTTACAAAAAGGGAAAACAAAATGCTTATGCGGATGCACTAAGTCGCTTCAAGATTACTTCACCCAATGTTCAGGAAGTAAATGTGAACGTTAACGATGTTGAATAATCAGTCCAAGGCACTCTCGGATCAACCGTGCACTCCGCTCAAGAAGATACGATTGATGCCATTTTCATATCGGAGCGTCCACTAAATGAATTCTGCATTCAATTAATTCTGGAAAGGTCCGAAACAAAACCCGATGTCACACTTCAAATGCCATTCAAGAATAGACAACGTCGCATCATTCGCAAAGCAGCTTATTCAAAAGAAGATATAATTGACATATTTAAAAGATATGTACCACCCAATCGTTTAATGGCTGTCCTCACGGATAACGATACTTTTAGAACAGTTCAGGACACAAACTCTGAATTCTTTTCTCAAAGCAAAACCTTTAAATTAATCCGTTGCATGGAAATTTTGAAAGAAATTACCGAAGGCAATGAGCAGGATAAGTTAATCCATGACTGGCACTTCAACAATAGCCACAGGGGTATTAATGAAACGTTAATGCATCTCAAAAGAGCATATTATTTTCTTTTTATGAAAAATAAAATAGCCGAAAAAATCAACAACTGTGAAACCTGCCAGATATTGAAGTATGACAGACAACCCCCTAAACTGAAATTATAACAAACTGAGACCTTATATAAGCCTTTACAAATTATTCACATCGACATCTATTCCATCAATAAACAACAAATGCTAACAATAATAGATAAGTTCTCCAAATTCGCAGCAGCATATCCCTTTCAGACTAAGGACACCCTAAATATCATAAAACCATTGAATCACTTTATAAGCCTACATGGAATCCCAGGAAAATTGGTGGCCGATCAAGGCACTGAATTGACTGCAAATATTTTCAAGGACCTTTGTAAGCAATACAACATAAACATACATTTTACATTCTTCCAGCAAACATCCAGTAATTCCTTCGTGGAACGGTTTCACTCCACGCTAACAGAAATCTAGAGAATAATCCTTAAAAAACGGAAGGAAAAGAAATAAAGCATAGATCACGATGACATATTATTAGAGAGCATTATCACCTATAACAACGCTATACATTCAGCTATAAAACATACCCCATTTGAATTATTTTATGGAAGAACCCACAACTTTTTAAAATCCCTAAATTTTGATAACGCACAGAAATACATCCAAACATTAAACGAATTTCGAGCCGTCCTTTACCCAGCCAATAAAGATAAAATCGAGGAATCAAAACCTGGAAATTGGCAAATATAAACGAAAAAAGGGATGAACCGAAAGAACTAAAGGAAAACGAAGTTATAATTAGAAAAGAATGCAGGCGTAATAAGCTAACACCAAGATCTAGCAAGCATATGTTACGACATACATATGTATAGTATGTACTGTCATCATAAGTACTCAACCCAAATCTTGGTTTGAGTCATAAACATAATGATCCTCTCGTATTCCAAATTCCAGAAACATTTTCCCGCCATAAACCCATAAAATCCTCACATCCGTAATCCTCGTCATAAAATCTGTCCATCAGCAATCCACGTTATAAAACGAGTCCCTTCCCGGTATTTCCCAATGATCTTTTGTAATAGGTATTTAGGAATGATAATAGTTTGTAAGATAGGATAAGAAAAACTATATAAACTGTTTAGCTCATAGGAATAGCATTCATTTGTGAATAATAAATATAGAAGAACGAACAAACGTTTTGTTTTCCTTAACTGCATATAGTAGGCGCAGATAACCAGATCACAGTCATTACCAAAAACAACAAAAAGATACACAAATCTAGAATTAAGATAAAACCTTTCTTACAGAATATGGACAACCCGAGCACAAAAAATCGAAAAACAGGACTTGAACAGGAACCGGGGACTTCTACGACTTCGATTGGGGATAGCTAGAGAGATACACGCCCACGAAAACCTGATACACATAATCAAGCTTGACGATTACGAGAGGACTATAGACAAACTATGTGAATCACTACGCTACTTTCACGAAACTCACAATACAGCGGACGCACTCACTACCACTCGACTGAAAATGACAGAATTGACGCATAAATTGGCAACACTTAAACCAAAATTACGCCTAAAAAAAGATTAATCGATGGTTTCGGGTCACTCATTAAAGGAATAACCGGCAACGTGGACGCAAATGATGCCTTACGTTCGAATAGTGAAATTAACGCGATACTTTACAACCAGTCAAATACTAAAACGAAATTAAATAAACAAACTAAACTTAATAATATCATGGCAAAACGCTTCGACAATATTACAAACCACATAAATGCTCAAACAGAAACTATTCAGAAATATTTAAAGGATTTGCAAGCTCAAATTGAAAATCAAATTAGACAAGAATATAGCTCTATGCTTCAAATTCAATACCTAAATCAAATCCATTATAATATCGAACTATTGAACCACCTTGCCGACATCGCACAAGCCATAATTTTCGCTAAACTTAACAGAATATCCGAACAGATTTTTAGCCCAAACGAAATCTCAACAATATCGCGATCATTTCAAGCACAAGGCAATCAACTCGTTTCCGATGAACACATTTATGAGCTTCTTAATCTCGAAGCCTACTACAACCATTCCACTATCATCTTCAATATAAAAGTACCAATATTATCCAACCAAAATTACCCATTTTTCCATCTGATACCCCTTCCCGTCCAGAGCAGCAAACAAATCATCACCATATTTATGTGACATGAACTGTTGGTGGCACATAACAATATCTGTAAACATTTCACTGGCTGATCTTTTCTGCGCGAAACATTTCAAACATCTCCCCAGTAGGCAAGGCGATGATCCCAAGAGTACTCAATGATTACTCCAAATGGATGCCAGGAGACCTCACATTCCCCTCTAATTGACCTCCATTTAACATAATCATGTCATTGCGATGGAGCAGTCTTCTTGACGTCCCAAACTATCAATACCGGAGCACTCGTTTTAACCTCCCAAGCTATCAATACCGGATCACTCTTCTGAATTCCGCCAACCATCAGTATCAGAGCAATCTTCTTAGGCGTTCAATAATATTGCGCAATATTTATGATTGTACAATATTATTGAAGACATTCTTGCACCACACATGTTCAATAATATTAAGTCAATAAAATTAACATGGCATTCTGGTTAGTACTTTCTGGCAAGGAACATATCAGATGACGAAGTTTTGGCAGCGACCGCGCTGGTTATTTTGGTAAAAAAGAAAAAGAAAACGATTTTGGGTTAAAGAATGGTTAAAAAGAAGGCCAATTTATACCCACGAAAGACTTTTAAAGAACTTGACCTTAACTGCAGAAAGACTTTCAAAATTATATGAGAATGGATATTGGAAAGTTTGAAGAATTGTTTCAGTTAGTGAAACCTCTTATACAGAAAAAGGACACGGTTATGAGGGAAGCAATTTCACCTTATCAAAAAATAACAATATTGCGCAATATCACACACACGCCGCAATAAAAAATATTGTTCAATAAAATTTAAGCTTGCTCAATATTTTGTTCAATCATTGTGTAACCGTCAATACTATGCCTAGACGTTCAATAATATTGTGCAATCATAAATATTGCGCAATATTATTGAACGTGAACTGCCTCAATCATTAACACCGGATCAATCTTCTAAACTTCCACAAATATCAATATCGGATTACTCGCAGGAGAGAAACAATAATAAAAGAAAAATGGCACATCGAGAAATGTTAGATGGTTCCCAACCGATGATAAGCTACCTGAAACTTTGATTCATCTCACCACTTGCAACTGCTTCAATTTTAAAAACAAAACTTAATCGCAAGATTCATTTCTATGCTTACTTTTGTGTAGTTCCTTAGCACTTCACAACTGGTTTCTGGACGGACACGATATGAAACGTCGCTTTCAAAACTGCACAATTATCGGGAAACTCACCGTTCATTGGAATTTGTTCTATGCCTCCACAATTACTCCATGTGGAGCGATATAAGAGGCATTGCCTTTGCTCCATCTTCACTCCACTGTGGAGTATACTCAATTTGACCTACTGGGTCACTTGAAATCGATTTTTTATCTTCGTAGTCTTGACGTAAAGTTGAACTCGCATGTTCCGTCGTTACAAGTTTTTTTTAAATCACTTTTAAATTCACAAATTTTCAAATCTTAGTAAGTAGGTGTGAATAACAGAAATGAGTCGCTAAAATTCACTCCACTTCTGACACCAATGTTTTGCCTGTTATGGGGGTATTAAATCAAACACTGCTTTCCTGACAGACTTATTTTATTTTCCACTTTTAGGATTCTTTTAACAGAGCCTTCTTATTTGTAGAGTGTATAACAACCGTGTGTTTAAAACAGAGTATCTAAAAACAGAGTGACTTTTACAATGAGGGCGTCAGCCTTTTATATCTACTTATTGTTTACAATATAATTCTTAATTTCATATTTAAGCCTAATTGACGAATTCGCGAATTTAACTTTAAGCCCCCAATTCAATTAAAATAGTTTGTAAACATTCATGTGACAAATTCGCGAATTCAATTTTGAATGTCAAATCCAATTAAGATATCTGTAAACATTTCGCGACTGACCATATCCATTTTATAAACATTTCGCCATCAATTATAATGATTTGCGATTGATCATAATGCGTGGTCAATTTGTTTATATTAAGATTTTGGATCTCGAGTGGAATGATTATCTCAACCCTTTGTTTGGGAATCTTGGGAGTTTTGGAGATTTAGACCGGCAATTTTCGTAGTAGCATAATGTTTCATATTTGATGTTTTGTTTACGCAAGTGTTATTGGAATTTGGCATCTTGTTAATGATTGAAGTCCATTAGTAAGATGACAACATGGATTGAGAGTTCCGGGAGTACTACTAGGGCATCCCTCGTAATAAGTATTACGTGTTTAGAAAATCATATTGAACATGTAGGAGAGTGAAGAGTATGAGTGGTACATAACAACACCCCCCCCCCCTTAAAAAAGACGAATTTTATATTTTTAATTCAAAATTTGTCGTGATTAAGGTTACCTATCGAAGATTGAAGTCTCTTCCTGGTTTTGTTCTGGCGTATGGGGATTCTGGGATTTAAGCTTTCCGGCAGAAGTCCCGGTACATTGTTAGGAATAGTAGTAAGTTCAAGTTCTAGATTGCATCGGGGAGAGGATATTGGAGAATTATACTGGTTTATGGTTATAGTATATGTATTGTGAGAATATGTGGCTCACTTACTACTAGTATCCATTTATTAATTGTAAATATATCACAAGCTCAAGGCTTGTGTACTGAAGAAGAGAGTAAGTGGTTCCCGAAATTTATATTTACAATTAACAAAAAACATTTGTAGTGTGTGAAAGCTGCGTCTTTATTTTTAAAAAAAAGGCACTACAAATAGCGGACAACACCTAACATATCCATTTATTGTTTACTAGATTCTGCCAGATTTCAATTTTACCGGTTAAAAATTTAGTTTTGCATTGCAAAGTTGTTGTGTGTGTTGTTTGGGCATTCTTTTATTTATATTTGTGAGTAAAGAGACTTCACAAATTGGTTTATTTAAGGTTGAGTAGGTGAGATAATTTTCATATATGTATTTATTATACTCTAACCGCTTCCATGGTTCCAGGGTTTGAAATTGAGCATATTGCAGTTCGTTTGCTGAAACTGCCAAATACTTGAAACTTGGATCAATATACGCGTAGGTGCGTTGTTCTACACGAGGAATTGGCAATGGTAATAAGTGATAGAGATTGAAGTCTGAATTGTCAACTAAAGGGACAGATAAAACGAAAATCATGCGTTGGTTTTTAAACGAATATTGTATTCTGGTGATGTCCAAAATTTGATTGATATTACCGATTTCGGGTTTAACGGCATATTCGATTCCGTTTTTCAGGTGTTGCTGGAATTTTTTAATTTCTGTGATTAGAGTTTTGGGACTGATAAGACTACGGTGTATAGTATCTTTTCGGGCTGCCATTATAACGTCAATTATTTCCTCAAATTTGATGTCGATTTCGTTTGGGAGAAAAGTTAAAATACTAAGATGTTCGATTATTTCTTGGTTTAAGTCGACTTCTGAGTTGAATTCATTTTGGTTTTTAAGGAATGCATTGAATTTATCAATATTTCTGTTTAGTTCCTTCTCTGAGAATTGCAACTGGGAAATTGTATTGTTGAAATTAGTGATTGTCGTTTTGATAACATTGATTTGGTCCCTTATTAGAAGTTGAGTTTCGGAAACATCTCTTTCTAGTTGATTAATAACGTTATCATAATATTCGAGATCATTTGAATCCATTGTTGCATAGATATATTTAGGTACGCATCCTACGATTTGCTATCATTGCTGTTACTGATTCTTCTTTGCTAATTAATTCAGGCATTTTGACATTGAATATGTTAGAATTTTATCGCAGAGTTTAAAGGATTGCTTGGCAATTCGTTTTTACTAAGTCCAATCTTTCGCTGTAGGATTTTATGTCAATATGAGTTACTTTTTTAAACTGTTTGGAATAAAATATAGTATTTCCTATGTGCTCCGAAAATAATCCACTTCCACTGTCTATTTTTTGAAGTTCGTATTTGTCGCTTCCTTGAATTTGGAGTATGTAGATGCAACTATACAATATTGTTGTTATAAAAATCATCCTCTAAGAGAGGTTGGTTTTAGTTGATTGGTATGGGCTTTCAGGCGTTTATTGTTTTTAAGTTTGATTATGATGTTCTTGTCATTATCGCAAATTTCAGGTACTTTGTGGGGACCTTTCCAGTTTGGTGATATTTTTTTGGTGTAACATGGTCTAGTAGCACTATTTTTCATCAAAACAAAGTCTCCTTTTTATATTTCGGATCGAAAATCTTCTTATCGTAATATGTTTTGCTAATTTATTTTGATTTTGTAATATTTTCCTTTGCCAATTCAAATGACCTATTCAAGTTATATTTCTGTTGGTCTATATAGGAATCGTTAGTGTACTTGAACTAGGGAGTGTTGGTTATGGAACTTGGTAATATAGGTTTTGATCCAAAGATTAGTTCATAAGGAGTAAAATTAGGTGACGTGTGAACTGCAGTGTTGTATGCAAACATAGCGAGTGGAACGTATTCTTCCCAATCATTCTGTTGGTTATTAATGTACATAGTGTTTGAGATAGTCTTTTAAAGTGGAATAAGATCTTTCAAGCGCTCCGTTATACTGAGGGTGGTAAATCGTTGTATGCAGGAGTTGGATATAAAAGAGTTTAGATACTTTCTTCATTTGCTTGGGAATTCCAAATCGGGTTATAAATTATAATATTTTTTAGCTACAGATCTTGTTCCATGATTCTCAATGGGGTAAGCATCGGAGAATTTTGTAAGGTCATCTAGGAGAGTGAGGATGAATCGATTACCATATTCAGTAATTGGTAAGGGTCCAACAATATCTAAGCTGATCTTCTCCAATGAGGCATTCGCCGTGGAGGTGATTTCCACAGGAGTTTTAGTTAATTTGCGGGAAGTTTTGGTAAGCTCGCAAGAAGCGCAATTTCTGATATAGGGTTTTATGTCCGTTTTCATATTTTTCCACTTGTAATATTGTTTTATTTTATTGTATGTTTCGTAGAATCCGTTATGTCCAGATGCTGGGGAATCATGAAATTGATTCAAAAGATTGGTGGTTTGATCTGCGGCTAGAGTAATTATTCTATTATGGAAGATATTAATTTTTATTTTCTCGTTACGGAACATAAATTGCATTATGTCACGTAGTTTGTTGTAATCAAACTGATTAAATGGATCAGCGGGATTGGGAATGTTTATTTCATTAACTTCATCTTGAACTAAAGTTTTCTTGAAATTAAGGATGCAGTAGAAAAAATCTTGGTATGAAGGTTTTTCAAAAAATGAATGCTTCAGGAAACAGTGATAAATTATTTGTTTATAGATTCTCACTGACTTCTCTACATCTTATAACGCATAGCTTTTGCTTAGGATACTCTCTTTGTTTAGTTTTCTGACAAGAAATAGGGTAGTATGTGGATTTTGGACATCTTTATCTATTGCTGTAAGGTACGCTACTGGTGATTTAGTTGTGGCATTGGCACTGTTTACATCATTGTAATCGAAGGTAGTGGGGGTCATTGCGTTATAGTAAAATTTTAGATCTTCGTGGAAGATATCGTCTATTTGAGCTTGTAGAATATTTATAGGGATTTCGTTTGGATCCAATCCGATCCTAGACAGAGCGTCTGCGTTAGCGTTTACTCTACCTTGTTTATACTTTATTTCGTAGTCAAATTCTTCGAGTTTTAGCCGCCATCTAATTAATTTACTTCCTGGATCTTTGCAATTTTGTCGCCATATGAGAGGTCCATGGTCGGTAACGATTTTAAACTTTCTACCAGGCAGGGCCAAATGTTGGGATTGCCCAAACCATCGCTAAAAGTTCCTTTTCTTTTGTGTTGTTTGACTCAGCTCGGTTCAAAGTACGACTTGCATAGGAAATAGGTAAGTCTACTTTTTGTTCACCCATTTGACTTAGCACGGCACCAATAACATAATTAGATGCATTTGTTGTTAATATAAATTATTTTGAAAAGTCCGGATAGTGTAAAATGAGCGCTGAAATAAGTCTTGATTTTAATTCTTCAAAAACTCTGCTTTGTTCCTCTGACCATTGAAAGTTGATATCCTTTCGCAATAGTTTTGTAAGGGGTTTTGTGAGTTTTGAGAAGTTTTCAATAAACTTTCTGTAATATCCGCATAGTCCAAGGAATGATTTTATTGCTTGTGGATTTTTGGGAACCGGGGATTCTTGCACTGCTTTGATTTTTTCATGCCCTGGCAGAACTCCTTTTGCGGAAATTATGTGACCTAAGTATACGACTTCATGTCGCATGAATTCACATTTTAAAGGTTCAAGCTTTAACCCACTGCTTTTAATTTTTTCGAAAACTTTGGTCAGTTTGATTTCATGGTCTTGAATGGAACTAGCGTAAATGACCATGTCATCAAGATAAACGAAACATAGGATACCTTGTAAACCTGACAATACTGTATCCATGAGATGTTGGAACATCGCTGGAGCATTTTTAAGTCCAAAAGACATTCTGAAATATTCGTAATGACCAAGAGGAGTAGTAAAAGCTGTCTTTGAACGATCTTCTGGTCACATATTGATTTGATAGAATCCACTAGCTAAATCGAGGTTAGTGAAATATTAGGAGTTTCTTAATTTGTCCAATATCTCTGTGATATTGGGGATAGGGAAAACATCGGATTTGGTTACATCATTTATTTTCCTGTAATCGATGACTACTTTTCACTTTGTTTTGCCGGAGGCGTCTTGTTTTTTGGGAACGACCCAAAGAGGTTCTGACCATGGACTATTTGATGGTTGAATTATGTTTTGGTTTAACATCTTCTTTATTTTCTCGTTGACTTCCTTTTTATGAATTTCCGGATATCTAGAAGTTTTAGCGGAGATAGGGCGTGTGTCTGTTAGATTAATTTCGTATTGACACAATTCAGTGCTGCTTAATTGATCTCATTCTAAATAGAATATATCGGAGTATTTGGCAGTGGTTTCGCGAATTGACTTAGCTTCTTCGTTTTAAGATAGTCTAGCCTTGAACATTCCTCTAGTAGTTTAAGGGGACTGAAGAAATTGGAGTAAGTGATTTTCGTTTCAGGGATTTGAGTCTCTTGTTCAATGAGATTATAAATGCTTAAAAATTCGTTTGGTTTTCCTCGAATATGGATTTGATGTCATTGATCGATTGAAGATTAAGAGCAGGTAAGCTGAATTCTTCGTCTTTTTCATTTATATTTAGGATTGAAATTAGAACTTGATTATTGCTATCTACGGCTGTGACAGCTTCACCTAAATATACTGCGCGAATTAGTTCTCTTCGATTAGCTATTCCTTCTTTAACTTCAGGATTACTGACGTTGACTTTCATGAAGTTTATTGGCCGAGTTTTAATCGTAGAGCTTTGTAAAATTTTGTTTTAAGGAAGTTCTGAAATTTCACATTTTGATTTAGACATAATTTTTTGATTTTGATTTTAGTTCGACGAACCACTTTCTTGCTCAAATGTTTGGATTTTGTTTGGAACTTTTGAAGGAAGGAATTGAATCGGATCATCATCTGAATAAGATGAAAATTCAAAATTAGAGTAGTTTAGCAGATTTTTGGTGCTTATTAGCTGGATATTCATCACTTCGTCCTTTACTAATAACAACTTTTGTGAGAAATCGATGATGCAATGGAATTTGCACAATCACATCCTTTAAGACCGTAGAACGGTATATTGGACTCTTCGACAATAACGAAAAAGTCATGTTGTTAGTGTTGCCGTGGAAACTGCAAATTGATACGGGACAAATCTACTGCTGAAGTGGTTGCGGATATTCCCTGTTTACTTAGTTTTTTGTTGACCATACTGATTCTATGAGGTTAATTTTAGATACCTTTCCAAAAACACTCCGATGTTTTATGGTTCTTTATTTTACAAATACTACAAAATTTTGCAGGTCTTTGGAAATTGGATGTATTTGAAGGTTTTGATTTAATTAGGCTGGATAATTTTTCCTCCTCGATAACGACTGGCATAGCCTCGGTTAGAGTTGTAACGTTTCTTGTGCGAAGGATTTTACTTATTGACGAGTCAAAGCTGAGAATGAAAGTATGGTAGATGAGGTCATCCATTGCAGCAATTCCCTTTCATCTTCAACAGATTGCTTGACGCATACGATCAAGTTTTTCGCGACAGTTTTGATTCTAACTATAAATTGTGAAACGGGTACTCGCGGCATTTGTCTGAATTGTTGTAATTCAATGAGGAGATGGTTAGAGTGCTTTTTGTCTTCGTACAGGAATATCAAGAAATCGCACAGCTCGATCCAATCTTTATACGTGTGATTGGACACCGCTAACTCTGCTTTTCCTTCTAATTTAGTTATTGCATAGTCCAAAAGAATAGGCGACTGTTCTGGATATGCTAATTTGAAGGCCCGATTACAGCCCGTGATGTATGAATTTAGTTTATCGCGGTCACCATTAAACAGTGTGATAAATTTTAAGAGAATCGAAAGATTGATTTTTTCTGCGCGAAACATTTCAGACACCTCACTTGAAATCGATCTGTTATCTTCGTAGTCTTGACGTAAAGTTGAACTCACGTGTTCCGTCATTACAATTTTTTTTATATCACTTTTATATTCACAACTTTGCAAATCTTAATAAATAAGTGTATATAATGTATAAATATATATATATATATATATATATATATATATATATATATATATATATATATATATTTATATATATATATATATATACATATATAAATATATTAATAACACGTAGTGTTGATTTATTTTAAAAGCAATTATTTCCTAATTATGTCCTAACTTGTGGACTGCTAAAATACAACTGCTTCTTACAATCTATTTGATACTAATGGTCACTTCTGCTGCAGATAAAAGTGTTTAGCCAGCTTCTGGTAGGTTTCCGCCACATGTGGGATTTGCACAATTGTGGAAATTGCAATTGGAACACTTGGACTACGGATGCAGTGAAGTTGATAACTTTAGTGTTAACTCGGAAAATTGCTGATGGTTGGTGTTAACTCCTCCCCCTTTAAATTTGCGCGTCCTCGCGCAATTAGAAAATAGGTATGTTGTATATGCTTCCCCATTCCTAGCCCGTTGGATTTTCTGGGATCTCATCAGCGTAACGAGTCGGTGATTCTTCGGTTTTTACCAAGATTTTGGTTGTTTTTGGTCTTGTTTTAATACAGGTGAGAAAGGCGGTGAAAATGGTGAGGACAGATAACGCCAAAAAAAAGTCTGTAATTGGTCCATTGGTTTTCGTTTTTCTGCATTCTTAAGAGGTTGATGAGATGCATATTGTTTGTATGGAGTTCCTTCAGTGCCTCCAATGAAAGTATCTCCTCGAGTCTGTCCGTTTCGGATTCTGTCTGCAGAAGGGGTGGTAGAGACTGAATATTCAATTTTTATTCCGCAGTGAATAGATTGTTGTCAATTTTGATTACTGCGTTGATGAATCTGATGAGATATGTGCCGGTAAGATTCTGAGTCGTCTCGTTTATGCTCACGTTTCCTTTGAACTCGTTGAGAAGGATTATGCCGGATTTTACCTCTTCGATTGATGCGATGTGATGACCGTAGTTTTTGTTGCATTGTGGTTGCTTATTATCTAAAAATTGAGCGATACATTTCGATTTACTTATGTCTGCAAATTGAAATTTCGTTTACTCTGTTACATTCCTTTTTAATTCCAAAAATTGTTTTATTGTTCTTTAGGATGTATTCGTAATCAAAAATATTAACTAATTTTTTTTTTCGTTGGCTTTATTAATAGCTATTCATAGTTAGTTTTTTTCGGTAATTGGTACGTTAATGATATATAAGATGTGTGTTTGGTTATGGGCAATTCATACATTTGCGAATTCTAATGCTTTGACCATATTTGAATATGGGATCTCATCTTTGTCTACTTTGTTTAAAATTAGTGCTATTTGTGACGTTGAAAGAATATTTAAATTAAGGATGTTTGATTTGGCCAATTGGATCGACTGAATGATATTGTTCATTTCTTCTTTGTTAATTTTTAATTTCAAATTTATTGATATTGCTAAAGTGTTTGTATCATCCCTTTTTAATCATATTTAGGATTTCATTTGTAACCCTTGTAACTTCATTGATCTTTTTGTTATATTCTGTATTAATGACAAATTGTTTATTGTTATTTTCAATAATATCGTTTACTTTAGTTTTGAGAATGACAAAGTCATCGTGATCGGGGTTCCCCGCGATCCACTTCAGTGCGCTTCCGATAAAATTGATAAAACATTTATGTTTATGATGATTATTCGTGAACTCGAGAAAGTTCTGTATCTGATGTATCTCGTGTCACAGGAATGGTGACATGGAATGATCCTTTGGGATGTTTTTGGCTATGAGGCTTTCGACTTCTGATGTAAAGTTGCGGTATCTATCTATTTCGAACACGTGGATGAGTTGTAAGTTTCCATTTTGAATTTTTGCGGTTCCTATATTGAAGGCTACTATTTGAGAGTTGGTGTAGTCGAGAATTTCTATGTCTGCACTCACAAGGATAAGGAATGACCTGAAATGAGTTTATTTACGGATATGACTTTGGTGTATTTTTCGACCTGATTCTGTAGTTATGAATGTATTTATGTCTTCCTTTACTTTTTCTAACCGATACCTATTGTCTAACTTTGACCCCTTTCGTTTATTGTTTCTTACGTAAATCTGTTGTCCGACATCGTAATTTTTTATACAATGTTTCTTTTTATTGTGAAATTCTAAGTCCTTCGTTTACTTGTTTTCCAGTTGCTCGATAGTGTCTTCACGGAACTTTTCGAGTTGTTCTGGGTTTGTTGATACTATCCTACCGTAGAACAGTTCGATTGGCTTTTTTTGAGTAACGGAGGGATAGTGTAATTGTATTCATACACGGATCGTTGTAAGAGTTCCTCAAATGACTTATGCGTGCCATCCTTCTTCAGGCACTTCATGATCTCTGTTAGGGTGGAGTGGAATCTTTCGATTATTCCGTTAACCTCACTTTTGTAAGATGGGGTTTTAAAGATATTTATATTCAGTTGGTCGCTTATCATAAACGATATTGAGGCTGAATTAAGAGATGGTTCCCTATCTATAACCACTGATTTCGGAACTCCAAAAATGAAAAGGAACTCTCTAAGGGGTTTCCTTACGTCTTCTATTGCTCTCGACTTTAATATCCGAGATTGCGCAAATTTAGAAAATTTATCAATGGCAGTCAAGATTATTCGGTTTTCGGTTTGATATATGTCGATGTGAAAGATTTGGCCTGGAAAATCGGGGATAGGGGTTGATTTTAAAAAGGGATTGTTAGGATGGCGGTCATATTTGCTTTCTTTGCATGTACTGCATTGCTTTAATATCTGCTTGACTTTATGATTCATTTTGGAGAAATAAAACTGATCTAGGATTTGGAGCATATTTTCTATGAGCACGTTTATGAAAGCCTAAAATAATTTCTTCTTGTTCTGTCTCATTTGGGACATCCTTGAAAATAGATTTCCTGAATTTTTCCCATGACCTGTTCCTTAGTTAAGATGGCTGGAAAGGGCGTTGGCTACGGTATTTGTCCTTTTCGGCTTATAAATGATTTGATAGTGGTTTTCCTCGAGAATAGACTTCCAGCGCTTCATTTTAGCATTGTTATTCTTGTTGCTCAGCGCGTATGTTACAAGTTGATGGTCGGTAAATATCTTCACTTTTTTTGAGCCATAAAGATAGTTGCGGAAAGAGTCTAGGGCCCATATAATGACCAGCATCTCTTTCTCATTCGTAGCGTAATTTTCCTCCGTCCTATTCAATGTTCTGGAAAGGAAGGCTATTGGTCTTCCACTTTGAGAAAGCACGGCGCCTAAGGCGTATGCATATCAAAGTCTAACTCGAAATCTGGAAAAGAGAGTGTCACCTCTTGTGACATTAGAAAATTTTTAATTTTTTGCCAAGCATCTATGGCGTCGTTGCTTAGGATAATTTTTGTTTTGCTAGACATTGTCTTTGATATGCGACCCTCTTCTCCTCTGAGGAGGGATGTTAAGGGTCTGGCTAGCTTGGCAAAATCCGTTTCCTCTAACGAAAGAAATTCGTATAATTCGTTTTGATCAAGGCTAACATGGTTAAAACATTCTTTAGAAACTTCGGGCTCTATGTTGAAGTTACTAGTTGTATGGAAGTTTCGTTGCTGCTTATGTGGTGGATTATTTTGGGTGGAGATGGGCCGCTTGGCTGTCGCAGGACCTGGTGGTGGACGATTCTGATAATTAATAAAACGCGAGTGGATAGAACGATTCACGTCCATAGGCTCAGGTCTTGGTTGCGGTTTCGGTGGTAGTAGTGAACGATTTGGGTAAGAATAAAATCGTTGAAGGTGATTACTTTTGAAGGGTTGTGAATATGGCCGATTAAATGTTTGTTGATTAGGGACATGATTGACCCACGGTCGTTGCTGAGTTTGGTTATAAAGTTCAGGATAGAAGTTACATCTAGTCAGGAGGATAGGAGAGCGAACATTTTGGATGTTTCTGGGGGGAACTGGAAGTGATGTTTTTATTTGGTGAGTGGCGTTATTCGTGCTAATTGCATACTGCGAGCGATAGTTCTCTCTTCTCCTCTGCTGCAGGTAAAAGTGTTTAGCCAGCGTCTGGTAGGTTTCGTGGGATTTGCACAATTGTGGAAATTGCAATTGGAGCACTTGAACTTCGAAAGCAGTGAAGTTGATGAACCGTGAGAATTGCTGATGGTTGGTGTTAACTTTTATTTATTTATATATATACATATATATATATATATATATATATATATATATATATATAGTTAATTATATATAAATTATATTGTAAACCATTCCAGGAGAATTATGGGTTTTCTAATAAGGAATACTAAACATTTTTCAAATATCAACACTATTAAAAATGTTATATTTTGCTCTTGCGAGAAGTAAACTGGAATACTCAACTATAATATGGTCTCCATCTTATAAGTTTTATAATGATATGATTGAAAGGATCCAAAAGAAATTTTTAAGGTACATAGCTTTCAAACTCGGTATTCGATCGGAAGAGCTAAATTACATCCAATTACTTGCTGAATTAAACATGAATACTCTGTCAACCAGAAGGGTGGTCTATGATGCTACTTTTCTTTTTAACTTAATAAATGGACATTTAAATGTACCTGAGCTCCTCTAAAATATTCACTTTAGAGTTCCATCACGTTCAACTAGGTGTTTCGATATATTTGTGTGCTGTAATCACAGATCAAACTATCTATTGAATTCCCCTTTAGAACGTTTAAAGAAAACTGGAAATCGCTTAGGTTTGGTGATATATTGGTTTAATTGTAACGTCATTCAGATCAAAAGTGCTGTGCTTTCCCTTTATTGAGGTTATATTTCGGGTATCTAATTTGCGTTTACTTAACATTGTAATAATATTATTGTAAATATGTTAGTTCGTATCACTACCCTGTATAATGGACTTTGTCCGTGTATTGTAATAAATAAATAAATAAATAAATAACAGATTTTTTTTTATTCTAAGTAAAAATAAAGATTTTGAAACTTACGTAATATATACGTTTGCTAAAAATTACTTGATTTGGATGCAGGCTGCTACGCTGAATCTCGCAAGGATGACTGCAGAAATGAACTGCTCGATGAAGGGTTTACGGCTCTGCTGGATTTAAAATAACCCTCCTGGGTTTTGACTCTCCTCTGTTGTTCTTAAAATGGTGAAGTCTTTGTAGTTTGCATTTCGTTCGATTTGTTCTTCGATCACTGCATGATTCACTAAAAATCATCCAACTTCTGACACCAATTTTTTGCCTGTTGTGGGCTTATTAAATCAAACGCTGCATTCCTTACAGACGTATTTTATTTTACACTTTTGGAATTCTTTTAACAGAGCTTACTTATTTGTAGAGTGTATAAAAACCGTGTGTTTAAAACAGAGTATCTAAAAACAGAGTGACTTTTTCAATGAGGGCGTCGTCACCCTTTTATATTTACTTATTGTTTACAATATAATTCTTAATTTCATATTTAAGCCTAATTGACGAATTCGCAAATTCAATTTTAAGTCCCCAATTCAATTAAAATAGTTTGTAAACATTCATGTGACAAATTCGCGAATTCAATTTTGAATGTCAAATCCAATTAAGATATCTGTAAACATTTCGCGACTGACCATATCCATTTCATAAACATTTCGCCATCAATTATAATGATCTGCGATTGATCATAATGCGTAGTCGATTTGTTTATATTAAGATTTTGGATCTCGAGTAGAATGATTATCTCAACCCTTTGTTTAGGAATCTTGGGAGTTTTGGAGATTTAGACCGGCAATTTTCGTAGTAGCATAATGTTTCATATTTGATGTTTTGTTTACGCAAGTGTTATAGGAATTTGGTATCTTGTAAATGATTGAAGTTCATTAGTAAGATGACAACATGGATTGAGGGTTCCGGGAATACTACTAGGGCATCACTCGTAATAAGTATTACGTGTTTAGAAAATCAAATCGAGCATGTAGGAGAGTTAAGGGTATGATTGGTACATAACAGTCATCGAATCGTACTCATCTTACTAGGAGAGGCTCCGGCTTTGTAGTCTCAGATTTGGATGAAATTTGGCACATAAGTAGAAGACGTCAAGGATTTCCGATCCTTAAAATATTAGACCGCAACACTCTCCCCCCTTTTTTTAGAAAAACGCGTCTAAAGTTTTTAGTGTCGCTTATGGATTGGTAAGTTTTTACGTCTGATAGAAGCGGTGCAGTGTAGGAAGCAGTGCTACTAGCTCGCGATCAAGGGGTCGTGTGTTTGATCCCCGCTCGGAGTATTGTTTTTCTTTTTGAATTATTGTCGTCGTCGTGTGTTCTATTACCGGGTAATTTTTGCGTTGTTGTGAATGTTTGTGTTTTATTCGAATGATTTCGCGTTTTGGCTTGCATATTCGTATTATATGTCTTGTTTGTATTTATCGCCGCGACCTGCAATATCTGATACCGCTGTTCTAAGAAGTTCATGAACTCCTCCATAGTGGGCATTTGGGTTCCTGACAGCGATTTTTCCCATTCTTTATGCGTATATCTGTCTATTTTTGAAGTAATCGTATAAATTAATAATGTGTCCCATTTGTCGACGGGTTCTTGCAATGATTTTAATGCGCGTAGTTGAGTTCGTATCGCGTCTAATAATTTTTTCAACCCATCTGCTGACTCTCTTAAAATACTGGGTAATTTCATTAATATTTTCACGTGATTCTGAATGATTACTCTTTTCTTGTTAAAACGCTCATTTACTAATTTCCATGCGATAGCATAATTTTGATTCTAACGCTTTGATAACAAAGACTGCATCTTCTTTCAAACATGATCTTAATTAGTGTAACTTTTGAATATTGAAAAGACTATTATTTTCGTCAACCATCAATTTAAACGAAGTATAAAAGTCTAGCCATTTATCGTATTTTCCGTCAAAGGTTAACAATTCTATTTTCGGTAAACGAATGCTGTTTGGGTTATTTTAATAATAAGATCCTATTTGAATTAGATTAAATCTATGACCGAATTGAAAAAATTTGTTATTCTGTAAGGGATGTGGGATTGGAGAGAGGGATATGGAATGGAGAGCACTTCAAACTTAACCCCTTTGTTGACCTCGATGGAGTCTTTAGATCCACATAACAGCTGATATTGGCGTAACTCCTTTGACCTTGATGGAGTCTTTAGACCCACGTAACAGCTGATATCGGCGTAGCTCCTCTGACCTTGATGGAGTCTTTAGATCCACGTACTGCCACTGCTCGCTTGTTATTGATGTAGAACCTTTTCCCAAATATGATGAATGAACGATGAATGTACGTTTTCTCGGGTTATATCCGGCTCGAAGGGCCGTGTATTATTTGCAATGGGACTCATAAATTATTCGGTTGCGAGATTTTTAAAGGAATGGGAATTAAGGATCGTGCTGCAAAGATAAAATCCGCGCGTTTATGTTTCAATTGTTTGCACCCCGGGCATAGAAATGACGAATGTAAATGGTCTGGATGTAAAAAATGTGGTGAAAAACAACACCAAACAGCTCCTTCATTTTGAAAGAGAACACGATAATCGCCAAGACAACAAGAATATACAATCAAATGTTAAACAAGAAAGCATTAAAGTGCATAGCGCATTAGTCTCTACCCAAGTATTATTGTCAACTGCGTTAGTTAACATAAAGGGTACCAATGGCGATATGTTCCACGCTCGCGTATTGTTAGATAATGGGTCACAGTCTCATTTCATTACAAAGGGATTTGCTGATCGTTTAAAATTGCCAACAAAAAATATAGATTTATCTGAGAAAGGTTTAAACCAATTAGAAACGCGCATAAAATATTCAATTAAAGCAGAAATACATTCAAAATACAACGATTACCATGAAAAAGTCGAATTTCTTGTTTTACCACGAATATGTAATCATGTACCCAATCAATTAATCGATAAGCGAAGTTTAATAATACCTCAAAATATAAGCCTGGCCGATCCACAATTTTCTGAGCCTAAGGAAATCGATGCTTTGTTAGGAGTAGAATTATTTTATGACCTCTTATGCGTAGGTCAAATCCCAGTAGCAGGCCATAAAGCTCGATTACATAAAACGAAATTAGGTTGGACTATTTCCGGAAGGGTAGGCAATTCTGAAAAATTAATAGATAAAAATAATTGTATGCTATCGTTCAATTCATTGCATAGAAGCATCGCTAAATTTTGGGAAATTGAAGAAATAGAAAATGAAACGTTTTTATCAGAAGAGCAATTTCAAGTCGAAGAACATTTTAAACAGAATACAAAACGTGACCCAGGCACTGGGCGATACATTGTTCGATTGCCATTTAATGAAAAAATAAAAAACTTAGGAGAATCCCGCAGACAAGCAGAACGACAATTTTATTCATTAGAACGAAAATTAGATAAAAATCGTGAATTAAAAACACAATACATCGAAAATATGCGCGAAGCTATTACATTAGGACACATGGTAAAAATTAATGCACGAGAAATAAAGAAAGAACATTGTTTTTTGCCACATCATCCTGTAGTGAAGGAGTCGAATTTGACCACTAAAGTTAGAATAGTGTATAACGCATCGGCAAAAACAAGCAAAGACATCTCTTTGAATGACTGCCTAAAGGTAGGCGCGGTGGTTCAGAGTACCAGCATTGACACAATCCTCAGATTCCGGACACACCCAATTGTCATGTTATCGGACATTGAAAAAATGTACAAACAGATTCGCTTAGATGAGCGAGATGCACAATATCAACTTGTTTTATGACGTGAGAATCAGACCGAGGAATTAAAAACCTTTGTAATACCGGTTGTTTAATTCGGCAGTGCATCGGCACCACATTCAGCAACTCGTGTATTAAATCAATTAGCAGACGATGAAAAAACTCGATTTCCCAAAGCGAGTAAAATATTAAAACGGGATTGCTATGTTGATGACGTCATGACAGGAACTGATAACGTTGAAGATGCGAAAACTTACGAAATCAATTAATCGAGATCACAAAAGCAGGAGGATTTACGTTAAGAAAATGAGTGTCCAATAATGCAAAAGTAGTAGAGTTAATATCTAATAGATCATCTTACGTAACCATGTTAACGAATAATAATGCGGAAATGAAAGCATTAGGAGTTCAGTGGAATGGTCTAAATGATATAATTACCTATAAAATCACGGAAGAACTCGATCCGAAAATCACAAAACGAAGCGTATTATCGAATATTGCTCGATTATACGTGTAAAAGATTTGCATTTAAATGATAGTTCGTCGCAGTAGATGCCTTCTCGGTGTTGGACGCCGAACGCCGGATCTTGTATTCCTCAAGTGTGATCCGGGATTTAGCGCTGTATAGGAATAGCGCACTTTTAGTGAGGGAACAGGGTTAAATTGAAGTACCTACCGGCAAGTTAATTGCCACATATCTGGCGCAGGATTCAAGATCCAAGCTAGCCGATATTTTTATTCTGTTTTACTTTTAGCGACTGCTTACGCTTTAATTGTAGCGCTTCTAAAGCCAAGTTACGGCTCGAGCGTATTGCCAAACTACGGCAATAGTAGATAATTAAAAACGAGTCAAAAGTAAGACTATGACTATATTTTCTTTTGTACACTTTCCTTTTATACACTTTTTACAACTTAACATATAATCCCTACTCTAATATTTTATTCTACTTAATACATAATCCCTACTCTAAAACTGGAAGAATTGAATATGGTAAATTCATTCTACCAATCAAAATATCGATCAGCACTTTTCCATATGACCCAATTTAAAAATGCAACACTCATAATAGTCCATGAGTGAAATGTAACACTCATAATAGTCCATGAGTAATATGCAACACTCATAACAGTCCATGAGTAATGACTACTCAGGTTTCGTACTTTGTGTGTACATTACACATGCCAATGCTAGGCGCCGCTTCGTCTAGAGCGATCGCAATGGGTTAGTATAAACATTCGTTCATATGTCTATTTTTAGTGACAAAATGAATTGACTTTCGTGTGAGTGTAATGCGAAACGAGTATGCAAAGTGAGCATTACAAAGTGATCGTAAGTTATGCATTTGTATATTCTACGATTGCTCATTGATTATTAATTTGTGGGTTTAGTTTATAGTAAAATGCTGATTGATTGTGTAGATATGTGTAGATCCACTACACCCTTAACCTTTTGAGGTGAGAGTTTGGGTACAAACTCGAGACTTATTTTAGGTATTTTTACATGTCTTATATTATATTTTTATTCATTGTTATTCCCCTTTTTTTTTTTTTTTTTTTGAAAATCTTAAGTCTATTATTGTGTATCCATTTTTTCTTATTATCTATTTCCAATAGTGTATTTACATTATTTTTACTTAGTACTTTAAATGGACCTTTATACGGTTTCTCATGTTTTCTTCTGTTCTCTACTTTTAATAAAACAAGATCGTCTATTTCTATGTTTAATGGTTTTGAATAACATTCTTTATTTGTTCTAATCATTTTAGCTTTTTCAATTAAGTCCTTTGCTTTTGTTAGAGACATTTTTAATCTAATTTTTAATTCATTTCTGTAATTCTCTAAATTGTATATTTCTTCTGAATCGCTTAAAATGTCATTTGGTAAATAGGATAGTTTGCCGAATACTAGTTCGTAAGGTGTATAATTTGTGTCAATGTGTGGAGTTGTATTGTATGAAAATGTATAGAAAGGTATCCATTCGTCCCAGTTGTTGTTATCAACGAAGGACAGTAAGTATTCGTTTAATACGCGGTGGTTCCTTTCTATTACACCTAACGACTCATGATGGTAAGGGGTTGAAAATATTTGTTTTATATGTAGTAACTCGCATACTTCTTTCATTAGACTGTTTGTAAATTCTGTCCCTAAGTCCGTTTTTAGAATCTTGAAATGACCGTATAATAAGATAAATTTATTTACTATAGCTTTTGCTACTGTGGTAGCATCCTTAGTCTCTATGGGTATGGCAGTTATAAATTTCGTTAATTCGCACTGAATAGTGAGAATGTATCTGTAGTTGTTGGAAATTCTCAACGGGCCAACAATGTCTGCGCTTACGATCTCGAAGCTAGTAGATGGAGTCTCGGTTTTTATCATTTTCTCTTTGGTGTGCTTAGTTATTTTATTCATTTTGCACTTTTCACATTGGTTTATATGTTTTTTGACCATTTTCTTCATATCCTTCCAACAGTATCTCTGTTTCAATTTTAGCAATGTTTTATGTACTCCTATGTGTCCTCCATGTGGCGAATTGTGGTACTCAATAATTAATTCATTTTGCTTTTTGACGTCTTGAATTCTTATGGGCGGTCTGTATATTAATATTTTTAACTTATAACTTTCTTCTCGTTGCAACGCATTAAATAATTTCTTGAATTCATTTCTCGGTACGTACCTGAATATATCATCATTAGAGGATAAAGATAGTGCATTTATGCTATTGTTCTTTGAATATATTAACAACTTCTTCATGACAGAAACTAATTTCGTGTATGAATTATCGTTGTTGTTATCATGAACTTTCAGCTTATCGTTGAAGGAAACTGGTTTCTCAACAACTTTATCACTGTAGCGCACTACTATAAAATCTTTCTCTTTAGTTATAGATATATCATCTCTCTTGTATTTCTTGCTAGCTAGCATATAAAATTTCAGTTTCATCGCCCCTTTAATATCTGACAAAGAAGTGCAATCAAACGCATGGAGGTGATCAATCTCTTCGTTTTGGTTGCCACTTTGCTTGTCGATTTCTGTATTTTTATTTTCACTTTGTACCTTTTTCGTTTTACTTCTTGTTATCGCCAATAATTTTTTGCTAATATTTTCATCGTTTGTCGGAGGTATCATGGATTTTAGCATTTCAGTGTTCATTTGTATTCTTGACAGCGCATCCGCATTTGTATTTATATTACCCTTTTTGTATATGATCTCGAAATCGTAGTCCGATAAATCTAGACGTATTCTAGTAAGTTTTGAAGATGGATTTTTATGTGTAAACAATGATACCAAAGGTCTGTGGTCTGATACGACTATAAACTTCCGTCCATATAAATATGGCCTAAAAAAGTTTATGCCCCAATGTATCGCCAATAGTTCCTTTTCTATGATAGGTTTATTCAATTCGTGCTTATTTAAGGATTTGCTCGCGTACGAGATTGGTAGATCTGAACCAATTTCTCCTTGCGATAGTATAGCACCTAGTGCGAAATTTGACGCATCTGTAGTAAGTATGAAGGGTCTTTCAAAATCTGGGTATTGTAGTATAGGAGGTGAAATCAGTTTGCGTTTTAAAAGTTCGTATGCTTTTTGCTGTTCTTCTTCCCAAACAAACGGTGCTTTTTTCTTTAAAAGAGAGTTCAAACTCTTTGCCGTTTCTGCAAAGTTTGGTATGAAGCGTCGATAATAGTTGCAGAAAGCTACGAATCTTCGCACGTCATCCGCGGTCTTTGGGATGGGATAATTTTTAATTACTTCATGCTTAGCAGGGTCTGTTCTTATACCATCTGCTGTAATAAGGTGTCCTAAATACACTACTTCTGATTTTAAAAATTTGCATTTATTTGCATTTAACTTCAAATTGTACTTACGAAGTCTCTGTAAAACTGTTCTTAAATTTTCATTATGATGTTTCATGCTACATCCGAAAACCATGACGTCGTCTACGTATAAGAATGCTGAGTCACTTAGACCAGTTAAGGCAATAGTGAGCATCCTTTGGAAGCTGTTTGATGATATTTTCAATCCAAAAGGTAATCTTTTGAATTGATAGTGTCCATCATTGGTGGAAAAAGCGGTTAAATGTCTTGATTCTTTTTCCAGTTCAATCTGGTGGAACGAACTAGTCATATCTAAGGTTGAAAAGTACTTTGCCCTACCTAGTTTGTCTAGGACGTCTTCTAACCTTGTCAAAGGAAATTTATCGTTCACCAGTTTGTCGTTCAGTTTTCTGAAATCAACGACTAATCTCCACTTCTTGGTGTCATCCGAGCTTTTCTTAGGTACCACTAATAATGGAAAGTTGTACGGGCTTGTGGATTGTTCGATAATATCATTATCTTTTAGTTCCCGTACTTGCCTAAGAATTTCTTCATTCTGAGTTTGTGGTAATCTATAATTTTTTATGTAGACTGGGTTTTCGTCGCAAGTGTTCAGTTTTTGTTGGTAGAAATTATTTTTTGTGAGGTATTCACCTTCCAGATGGAAAACGTCTTGGTATTCCATTATAATTTCTTGCAAACTCTTGTTTGCTTGTTCATCGAGACTGTTGGTATTAATTACGTTTAATAGTTCGTCTAATCGTTTTTTGTCAAATTTCCGAGTTGTCTTTAATACGTCATAATTCCTCAGTGGTTCTACCTCTGTTTGAAAGTTTTTCAGAGTTATGTCATGTTCGTTAGTATTGAGTATTTTCACATGACATATACCTTTCGCTGGAATTATGCAATTGCTTAAGAATATCCCTTTTTCGATTTCTTTGTTTAGTATTATGCTGTCTTCCGATCTGTCTACGTCTATGGGTATTATCGCTTCTGTTCTTGCGGGAATAGTTATGTGTGCCATGTTAGCTTTTGTAGTGTACATTGGTAACACTATATCTCTGTCTTGTGTACTGAAGGATATGGTATACGTTTCGTAGTCAATTTTGCACATATACTTGATTAGCATGTCTCGTCCTATAATGCCATCAGTTTCGATAGGGAATTTCTCATCTACCGCATGAAATGTATTTGATATAATGATATCTTCAATGTTGAAATTTAGTTTGATAGTTCCGAGTGACATTGTAGTTTCGTTTGTTATGCCCGTTAGTTTGCACCTGTTTTGTGCTTGTATATCATATGAACTTAAATTATTACTTTTGTATATGGAGATGTCGGCTCCAGTATCTATTAATAGTTGTAGATATCTATGTTCATTTTTGTTATATATTTTTATATAGTTTGTGCTCATACCCGTTATTCTGTATACCTTATTCTCTAGAGTGTATTTATTACTGTTTTTTGTTTCGGCTTCAAAAACTATGCTTCTTCCGGGAGGTTGCCTAATTCCTCTCGGGAACTTGTCACGTTTCCCTGGTTGTTTATCAATTTTACCCTTCTAGTGTTGTATCTGTTATTATTGTTATTATATCTTCCTGTATTATTATCAAATTTATTTCTATTAAAATTTCTGGTAGGATTAGAATTCCTATCATTGTATCTATTATATGTCCTATACGAGTTATTATTAAAATTATTGCGTGGGTGATTGGAACTTCCACGATTGTCATTTCTATTATAATAACCATTGTGGTTATTATGTCTTCTGGCATTAAAATTATTGTACTTGTTATTTTTATTTACGTACATAATTGTTGAAGGTTGAGATTCATTGTTCTCAATTTCAGTGGCCAATGTGATAGCTTCACTGAAAGTCTGTGGTCGTGCTGCGAACACAGTGTCCCTAATTTGATCGTTTAGACCATTCTTGAATATAGTAAGAGCATATGTGTCGTTTATGCTCTGTATTGCTTGTTTAGCAGCTTGGTTTACATCTGCACCTAACGTGCCAATTTGTAATTGGTTTAAATCACTTATTAAAGATAATATTTTGTCTTTGTATGCCGTTATGGGCATGCGTTTCTGGGTTATGCCTGCGAGCTGTGTATGTATTTGGGGTACTGTTTTATTATTTTTGTACCTGAGTCGTAGCTCTGTTTCTAAATTATTGATACTAGTAATTGATGAAATGTTTATTGCTGTTCTCACATTTGTGTTGAGTTTAATGTGTAGAACTAGATTCAGCAACTCTATTTTACCTTCTGCCGATAATTTTTTTTCTATTAATTTGATTATAGTTAAAAATGTCTCTAATTCAGCGAACTTCCCATCAAATGTGGGTATAATCTTGATTGCACTTTCTATGTTAAATTCTGCCATCTCTGTGTAGATGATATTGTCTTCAATTTTTACCAATATGTTTGCAGCGTTCAGCCGTTGTATCAGGTTTGTAATTAGGTTTCTACAAACTGATGAAAATGTCGATTTTAGTTCTATCTCATTGCCTTCCTTAATGTCGTTAAAAAGGTTTTTACCTACAGTTTCTGCATCGATTGCGTATTCTAATTTCTCTTTAAGAGTTTTGACCGTATAGGTCTTTGTTTTCTTTAAATTTATTAAATTATTTTGTAATTCAGACAATATCTGTTTTATCTTCTCCACCGACATCTGTGAGGACAATTAGAATTTCTTTCAGCTATACATTGTTTCGTCCTAATCCGATATTCCTATCTACTATCTTCCTTGCATACCTTTTTTGACTATTATTATAAAGATATAGGCACGCCATTATTATTAAGAAAACAATTGTTGTACTTATTGTTTGTTTGTATTCAATAAAAATATTAGCCTGAGTACTGCAATTATTTCCCATAGTTTAAAGAAGTTAATATATATCTGATACAATTTAATTATTTATACAATTTTTTTTTCTCTTTAAGTTTGTTTAGCCGCTCCGTAAATTGCCTCCTTTGTTCCTTGGCCGAAATATGTATTAGCCTGTGAAGTATAGCTTTTTCACGCCTTTCTTTGTATCTGCGTCCTCCACGTTGTCGACGTTTTATTTTATTTATACGTGGCTCATCTATTCCACTTCGTTTCACGAAGTCCTCTATTTTCCTTGGACGTGGACCAGGTAGCGATGATGGCTTATATGGTGGAGCTCGTAGATTTGGACTAAGCTCATACTCCTCGTGTAAGGTTGCCGCTGGTGTTTTTTGTGCTCGTATCAGACATCTTTCAAATGCCTTGTGGAACTCTTCATCTGTTGTTATATTGGCTATTTCACCGTCTTCAAGGTCTTCCGTATGCTGTGGTATATCATCCTTCAGATGTTCGAAGTTTACTGGATCGTCGGTTGCAGGATCGTCGGTTGCAGGATCGCCATGTAAAAGATTTGCATTTAAATGATAGTTCGTCGCAGTAGATGCCTTCTCGGTGTTGGACGCCGAACGCCGGATCTTGTATTCCTCAAGTGTGATCCGGGATTTAGCGCTGTATAGGAATAGCGCACTTTTAGTGAGGGAACAGGGTTAAATTGAAGTACCTACCGGCAAGTTAATTGCCACATATCTGGCGCAGGATTCAAGATCCAAGCTAGCCGATATTTTTATTCTGTTTTACTTTTAGCGACTGCTTACGCTTTAATTGTAGCGCTTCTAAAGCCAAGTTACGGCTCGAGCGTATTGCCAAACTACGGCAATAGTAGATAATTAAAAACGAGTCAAAAGTAAGACTATGACTATATTTTCTTTTGTACACTTTCCTTTTATACACTTTTTACAACTTAACATATAATCCCTACTCTAATATTTTATTCTACTTAATACATAATCCCTACTCTAAAACTGGAAGAATTGAATATGGTAAATTCATTCTACCAATCAAAATATCGATCAGCACTTTTCCATATGACCCAATTTAAAAATGCAACACTCATAATAGTCCATGAGTGAAATGTAACACTCATAATAGTCCATGAGTAATATGCAACACTCATAACAGTCCATGAGTAATGACTACTCAGGTTTCGTACTTTGTGTGTACATTACACATGCCAATGCTAGGCGCCGCTTCGTCTAGAGCGATCGCAATGGGTTAGTATAAACATTCGTTCATATGTCTATTTTTAGTGACAAAATGAATTGACTTTCGTGTGAGTGTAATGCGAAACGAGTATGCAAAGTGAGCATTACAAAGTGATCGTAAGTTATGCATTTGTATATTCTACGATTGCTCATTGATTATTAATTTGTGGGTTTAGTTTATAGTAAAATGCTGATTGATTGTGTAGATATGTGTAGATCCACTACATACGATCCGATAGGTTTATTAGGCCCAGTAGTAGCTAGTGCAAAAATTTTAATGCAAAGTTTATGGCAATGTAACGCAGGTTGGGATGAATCATTGCCAAAAAATATTCACACATCATGGGTTAGTTTGAAAGGTCAACTAACAATGCTAACGGGAATTGAATTTGATAGAAAAACAATACTAAATAATGAAATTCGTACCGAAATTCACGGGTTTTGCGATGCGAGTGAAAAAGCATACGGTGCCTGCATATATATACGATCAATCGACAACAAAGGCAAAATCTTCACAAATTTATTGTGTTCAGTTAAAAACGATATCATTACAATAAATTTGTGAAGATTTTGCCTTTGTTGTCGATTGATCGTATATATATGCTTTTTTACTCGCATCGCAAAACCCGTGAATTTCGGTATGAATTTCATTATATATTATTGTTTTTCTATCACATTCAATTCCCGTTAGCATTGTAAGTTGACCTTTCAAACTAATCCATGATGTGTGAATATTTTTTGGCAATGATTCATCCCAACCTGCGTTACATTGCCATAAACTTTGCATTAAAATTTTTGCACTAGCTACTACTGGGCCTAATAAACCTATCGGATCGTATAATCGAGCAATATTCGATAATACGCTTCGTTTTGTGATTTTCGGATCGAGTTCTTCCGTGATTTTATAGGTAATTATATCATTTAGACCATTCCACTGAACTCCTAATGCTTTCATTTCCGCATTATTATTCGTTAACATGGTTACGTAAGATGATCTATTAGATATTAACTCTACGACTTTTGCATTATTGGACACCCATTTTCTTAACGTAAATCCTCCTGCTTTTGTGATCTCGATTAATTGATCTCGTAAGTTTTCGCATCTTCAACGTTATCAGTTCCTGTCATGACGTCATCAACATAGCAATCCCGTTTTAATATTTTACTCGCTTTGGGAAATCGAGTTTTTTCATCGTCTGCTAATTGATTTAATACGCGAGTTGCTGAATGTGGTGCCGATGCACTGCCGAATAAAACAACCGGTATTACAAAGGTTTTTAATTCCTCGGTCTGATTCTCACGCCATAAAACAAGTTGATATTGTGCACCTCGCTCATCTAAGCGAATCTGTTTGTAAATTTTTTCAATATCCGATAACATGACAATTGGGTGTGTCCGGAATCTGAGGATTATGTCAATGCTGGTACTCTGAACCACCGCGCCTACCTTTAGGCAGTCATTCAAAGAGATGCCTTTGCTTGTTTTTGCCGATGCGTTATACACTATTCTAACTTAAGTGGCCAAATTCGACTCCTTCACTACAGGATGATGTGCCAAAAAACAATGTTCTTTCTTTATTTCGCGTGCATTAATTTCTACCATGTGTCCTAATGTAATAGCTTCGCGCATATTTTCGATGTATTGTGTTTTTAATTCAAGATTTTTATCTAATTTTCGTTCTAATGAATAAAATTGTCGTTCTGCTTGTCTGCGGGATTCTCCTAAGTTTTTTATTTTTTCATTAAATGGCAATCGAACAATGTATCGCCCAGTGCCTGGGTCACGTTTTGTATTTTGTTTAAAATGTTCTTCGACTTGAAATTGCTCTTCTGATAAAAACGTTTCATTTTCTATTTCTTCAATTTCCCCAAAATTTAGCGATGCTTCTATGCAATGAATTGAACGATAGCATACAATTATTTTTATCTATTAATTTTTCAGAATTGCCTACCCTTCCGGAAATAGTCCAACCTAATTTCGTTTTATGTAATCGAGCTTTATGGCCTGCTACTGGGATTTGACCTACGCATAAGAGGTCATAAAATAATTCTACTCCTAACAAAGCATCGATTTCCTTAGGCTCAGAAAATTGTGGATCGGCCAGGCTTATATTTTGAGGTATTATTAAACTTCGCTTATCGATTAATTGATTGGGTACATGATTACATATTCGTGGTAAAACAAGAAATTCGACTTTTTCATGGTAATCGTTGTATTTTGAATGTATTTCTGCTTTAATTGAATATTTTATGCGCGTTTCTAATTGGTTTAAACCTTTCTCAGATAAATCTATATTTTTTGTTGGTAATTTTAAACGATCAGCAAATCCCTTTGTAATGAAATGAGACTGTGACTGTGAAATATCTAACAATACGCGAGCGTGGAACATATCGCCATTGGTACCCTTTATGTTAACTAACACAGTTGACAATAATACTTGGGTAGAGACTAATGCGCTATGCACTTTAATGCTTTCTTGTTTAACATTTGTTTGTTTGTTTGTTGTTTCTTGTTGTCTTGCCGATTATCGTGTTCTCTTTCAAAATGAAGGAGCGTATTATGTTTTTTACCACATTTTTTACATCCAGACCATTTACATTCGTCATTTCTATGCCCGGGGTGCAAACAATTAAAACACAAACGCGCGGATTTTATCTTTTCAGCACGATCCTTAATTCCCATTCCTTTAAAAATCTCGCAACCGAATAATTTATGAGTCCCATTGCAAATAATACATGCTGTTGATTTTTGCGTTGTTGTGAATGTTTGTGTTTTATTCGAATGGTTTCGCGTTTTGGCTTGTATATTCGTATTATATATCTTGTTTGTATTTATCGCCGCGACCTGCAATATCTGATACCGCTGTTCTAAGAAGTCCATGAATTCCTCCATAGTAGGGATTTCGGTTCCTGACACGCATTTTCTCGTCTTCTTTGGCAAAACTCTGTATTGTATTTATTCCAGGGTTTGCGGAACTACTCGAATAATAAGCAGTTCATTTCCTTTTTTTATTTGCAAAAAAATTACTTTTATTTTTATATAGAAAACAGAACAATTCAGAACCGATTATATTTATCCACTGAAGGCAGAACAATTTATATTTTTGTTTTATTGTTGTTTGTTTTTCGACAGCTATAGTAGATTACTATGAATAAGTTTTGTTAATACTGAACAGTTATTTTTTCCGATAGCTATAGCTAGACTACTATGATTAAGTTTAGTTATTACTGAACATCCCGCCTGCTTTGAACGGACTACGTTCAACAAATAAAAACATAATTAAAGGTGTAAGATAATAAAATCTTCTATAATATATAATCAATCTAGTGACAGAGGTGCCACGCGCGTGATACAACGCTTGTAAATTCCTGAGCGTGATTTTACCGTCACTACTCGTGTTCTGCCATCTTCACCAGGGTGTGTCTCGATGATTCGCCCAAGAGGCCAATGCAGTGGCGGTGTGTTGTCCTCCTTCAGTAGAACTAGGGTGCCAATTTTAATTTCGTCTGTTGTTTGCAGTTTCCATTTTGATCTACTATTTAGTTGGTTTAAATATTCCTTATACCATCGCTTCCAAAAATGTTGTTTCATATTCTGGATATATTGCCAATTAGAAAGACGATTAATAGGTTCATCCATTAAGTTCAACTCAGGTAAGCTTGTGAATGTATCTCCTATGAGGAAGTGAGCAGGAGTAAGGGCCCGGAGGTCGTTTGGGTCTTCAGATAAAGGAGTAATAGGACGAGAATTTAAAATTGCCTCAATTTCAGTCGTGTAACTTTCTAATTCTTCATATGTAAATAATTTATCGCCTATTATTCTATAATAATGATGTTTAAATGACTTTACTGCTGCTTCCCAAAGTCCGCTAAAGTGCGGTGATCAAGGAGGTATAAAATGCCAGTTTATACCCTGATTTAACAAAAATGTATTTATTACGTCGTTGTGATCCTTTGATTGAATCAATTTTATTAAATTCTCTATTTCGTTGTTTGCTCCAACAAAGTTTGTAGCACTGTCCGAATAAAGGTTCAAAGAACGTCCTCGTCGAGCAAAAAATCTACGTAAACAGCCTATAAATGAATCCGTCGTTAAGTCTGTCACTAGTTCAATGTGAACAGCCTTAGTCGCAAAACATACAAATATAGATGCATATATTTTTAATTTTGCGCGATTTCGAAACTTCTTTTCTTTTATATAAAACGGACCACAATAATCGACTCCAGTATTCAAAAATGGACGCATTTGAGTGACTCTGTTGCCGGGGAGGTCACCCATAAAATATGAATAATCTGTTGGTTTTACTCTAAACCACGTTACGCATTTACTTATAATCATTTCAACTGTATTTTTACCGCTAATAGGCCAGTATTTCAATCGTACTGCATTCAAAGTTGCATGAGTTCCACTATGCAAACTCAATAGGTGCTGCTCGCATACTATAAGCTCAGTTATGTGATGGTTTTTTGGTTAAAGAATAGGATGCTTCCCCGAATATGACAAGATCGAGTTTCTCAACCGTCCGCCGACTTGAATGAGTCCATCGCTGTCCAGGAATGGATTCAGCGCGCGTAATTCGCTATTTGAATTTATGAGTTTATTTTCTGCAAGTCGTGCTATATCGGTTTTGAAGCATTCTTTCTGGGTTTCCTTTAATATTTCTATTAAAGCGGTTTTAAGCTCGCGTGTCGTTAAATGTCCAACTAACTTAGTTTTGATTTTGTTGAGATTATTCTTGTAGCGCAGCACATAGGCTACAACTCGTTTTAACTTACTAATTGTTGAATATTTCATTAACAAAGGATTTTGTTTTATTGTTGTTGTCAACGTGTGAGTGGGCCTCAGTTAACATAACGGGCCTAGGTGCATAGGGCTATTAGGGCATTTTGATGGATCTTTCCTTAACCATTGTGGGCCTATTTCCCACTGTTCATTTTCTACAAATTCGGCAGGTGATTGACCTCGTGACAAAACATCGGCCATGTTTTCTTGTGAGGGCACGTGTCTCCACCGCGTTGTGCTTGTGACATTCCTAATCTCGGATACCCTATTCGCAACAAAGGTCTTTAGTAAATATGGCTGAGTGTGAATCCATTGTAAGGTTATAGACGATTCTAACCATAAATATACTTCATCAATTCTTTTACAAATAACGTTTAAAACCGTTTTTATTAAACGAGAGAGTAATAACGCGGCGCATAATTCTAACTTTTGTAATGATATCGTTTTTAACCGAGCGATTCGATTTTTTGAACACAATAAATTTGTAAAGATTTTGCCTTTGTTGTCGATTGCTCATATATATATGCAGGCAAGGCCGTAGCCAGGGGGAGGATAGCCAGGGTTTGATCCCCCCCCCCCCCCGAAATTTTCCCATGATTAAAAGTAGTCATACTATTCAATCACATCGCAAGATTTGGGGTACTGAGATTTCAAAATTTTGTCAAATGTTAACATCGCCTTGTCTAGATTTTGTTTGGCAATTCAAACAAATAGAGTTTCCGGGAATTGAATCGGGTGCTCCTGTATATAAACGACGACGACATTTCCCACATGCCAGCGATACATCTAACTACTTAATAGCCACACACAAACAAGAGATTTGAAGTAGATTTTTTTGAAATCTAATGGATTTGTGATCGACTATGTTTCGATTTTTGTATGGAAAATCGTGGATTTTAGGAAAAATTCTAATGATTTTCCAAAATTTGGTGCGATGTAATCAAGGTATAAGTGGTAAAAATATGTCTCAAAACTGAGCCCGAGGATGTTTAATCATTTATGCATTGAAAATCCAAAAGTGGTTCTAATTCAAACTTCATAACTTATTTCCACTGCACTGCTTTCAATTTTCCACCCAAAAATTTGAATTCAGTGATTCCAAACTGCTCAAAGTTTGCTTAAAACTGTAGACGAAAAAATTAAAGTTCCACGAATCGTGCTACGACAACAACAAAGACCAAATGTCAATTTACTAGATCACAAACTTATATTAAAATTACTATTATGATTCCACTATTAGATGATTTTATTGCACAGTTGAAATCAAAATTCGAAGATCATAATTCTACACTAAAACCACTACTTATTTTGATACCCTCAGAATGCAGTAAGAAGGATTACAGTTTCGAAATTTTTTTCTTCCAAATTTATAGTAAATTTTTGGAATGCGATGCTATCAAATCTGAATTTGAGCTCTGGCGACTTGTGTAATTGAAGCCCTTGGAGAGTGCAATAACGAACTGTTTCCAAATATTCACAAACTTTTAAAAAATTTGGCGACATTACCAGTTACGACTTGCACACCTGAGGAAACATTTTCGACAATGAAACGTCTGAAAACGTATCTCCGAAACTCGACTGGTGAGGAAAGATGAACTGGGTTGGCATCAATATCAATTAATCGTCAAATCGACATCAATACGGAGGAAGTTATATACTTATTCGCAGAAAAAAGGCTCGAAGATTAAATTTTCTTTTGTAATACTTTTTATTTTACAAAATTAACTTAATTTTGGTCTAAAATATTATAAGACTACAGTTGCATTAATTTTATATTGATTTGGTTGAAAATGAAATTACAATAACCCAGCTTCATATATGACAACTCGCAGTATTGACCTTTCTCGGACCGTCTTAGGACTAACTAAACAGAAATAAAAAACGTCTCATCTAGATATCAGCATACATACGAAAAGATTGAAAAATTAATTTAGGAACATTTTTCAGTAGCAGCCAATGCAAAAATTTAAAAAAAGCTGCTACTGAAAATGTTACAAAATACAGGTCAACACCAATTTTCGTTTGCAATCTTTCCAATATATTTTGGAAAGAAGAAAGTGTCTATGTTTGTATTTACATGCGGGGTCGTTCTGTTTCTCGACAAAATCTCATGGTCAAAGCCTAATATTATTTTATTGTTAACGTCAATTTATTATCATTTTGATTTAACAGAGAAGAAAACACAAGTCTTGTTTTAAAATTGCTTGAAAACAATCATGCCATCTTTATTGTACATGCAGCCGCTTTCTGCAAGGTCCAGATATTTTTAAAACTTCAAGATTGGTTGCGAATGCGATTATTTCTTAAAGTATTTTCTTGACGTGAAAGACAACAATAAAGAATGAAATGTCTACTTTTCTGTTATATGATTATTGTTTGTTATTGTTATTACTATTATAGTTATTACTCATTCGGTTATTTTTTTTGGTTTTCGAGGAAAATTCTAGAAACGCAGCAATTTTCAACTCTTAATTTCATGAAACAAATTGTCGAAAACATTTTATTTCTTAATATGTTCAATTTGCACTTAAACTTCTCTTTCATTTCCAGTATGTAAGCTAAAGTAGAATTTGAAATCTTGTTATATTTTTTGAAGTGATAACATTATCCAAACGAAATTACACTATGCTTCTAAACTTTAAAGAGAATAAGATCCTTACTGTTATTTAATATGTGAATGGACGCCAAATGTGTGAGTTAGTTGTCCCAGTGCAAATATGTATGAGAGAAAAGTAATACGTTATGATTTCATATCATTGGAATGTATATTTTTATTATGTAAAATTAACACAGACTGATAACGACAGAGGTTTGGAGGAGACGGAGGTGGTTTAAGTCGGTAAAAACCTGGCATGCCGAGGTGCAGGAGCTAATCGGTATCTTTTGAAGATTTCAACCACGCAACGTTGAAAACAAAAAAATGAACTCAAACATACCCCCCCCCCCCCCGAAATATTTTTCAGGCTACGGCCTTGTATGCAGGCACCGTATGCTTTTTATCTCGCGTCGCAAAACCCGTGAATTTCGGTACGAATTTCATTATTTATCATTGTTTTTCTATCAAATTCAATTCCCGTTAGCATTGTAAGTTGACCTTTCAAACTAATCCATGATGTGTGAATATTTTTTGGCAATGATTCATCCCAACCTGCGTTACATTGCCATAAACTTTGCATTCAACTACTGGGCCTAATAAGCCTTTCGGATCGTATAATCGAGCAATATTTGATAATACGCTTCGTTTTGTGATTTTCGGATCGAGTTCTTCCGTGATTTTATCGGTAATTATATCATTTAGACCATTCCACTGAACTCCTAATGCTTTCATTTCCGCATTATTATTCGTTAACATGGTTACGTTAGATGATCTATTAGATATTAACTCTACTACTTTTGCATTATTGGACACTCATTTTCTTAACGTAAATCCTCCTGCTTTTGTGATCTCGATTAATTGATCTCGTAAGTTTTCGCATCTTCAACGTTATCAGTTCCTGTCATGACGTCATCAACATAGCAATCCCGTTTTAATATTTTACTCGCTTTGGGAAATCGAGTTTTTTCATCGTCTGCTAATTGATTTAATACGCGAGTTGCTGAATGTGGTGCCGATGCACTGCCGAATAAAACAACCGGTATTACAAAGGTTTTTAATTCCTCGGTCTGATTCTCACGCCATAAAACAAGTTGATATTGTGCATCTCGCTCATCTAAGCGAATCTGTTTGTACATTTTTTCAATGTCCGATAACATGACAATTGGGTGTGTCCGGAATCTGAGGATTATGTCAATGCTGGTACTCTGAACCACCGCGCCTACCTTTAGGCAGTCATTCAAAGAGATGCCTTTGCTTGTTTTTTGCCGATGCGTTATACACTATTCTAACTTAAGTGGCCAAATTCGACTCCTTCACTACAGGATGATGTGCCAAAAAACAATGTTCTTTCTTTATTTCGCGTGCATTAATTTCTACCATGTGTCCTAATGTAATAGCTTCGCGCATATTTTCGATTTATTGTGTTTTTAATTCAAGATTTTTATCTAATTTTCGTTCTAATGAATAAAATTGTCGTTCTGCTTGTCTGCGGGATTCTCCTAAGTTTTTTATTTTTTCATTAAATGGCAATCGAACAATGTATCGCCCAGTGGCTGAGTCACGTTTTGTATTTTGTTTAAAATGTTCTTCGACTTGAAATTGCTCTTCTGATAAAAACGTTTCATTTTCTATTTCTTCAATTTCCCAAAATTTAGCGATGCTTCTATGCAATGAATTGAACGATAGCATACAATTATTTTTATCTACTAATTTTTCAGAATTGCCTACCCTTCCGGAAATAGTCCAACCTAATTTCGTTTTGCAATTGGGATTTGACCTACGCATAAGAGGTCATAAAATAATTCTACTCCTAACAAAGCATCGATTTCCTTAGGCTCAGAAAATTGTGGATCGGCCAGGTTTATTTTTTGAGGTATTATTAAACTTCGCTTATCGATTAATTGATTGGGTACGTGATTACATATTCGTGGTAAGACAAGAAATTCGACTTTTTCATAGTAATCATTGTATTTTTAATGCATTTCTGCTTTAATTGAATATTTTATGCGCGTTTCTAATTGGTTTAAACCTTTCACAGGTAAATCTATATTTTTTAATGGTAATTTTAAACGATCAGCAAATCCCTTTGTAATGAAATGAGACTGTGACCCATTATCTAACAATACGCGAGCGTGGAACATATCGCCATTGTTACCCTTTATGTTAACTAACGCAGTTGACAATAATACTTGGGTAGAGACTAATGCGCTATGCACTTTAATGCTTTCTTGTTTAACATTTGTTTGTTTGTTTGTTTGTTGTTTCTTGTTGTCTTGCCGATTATCGTGTTCTCTTTCAAAATGAAGGAGCGTTTTATGTTTTTTACCACATTTTTTACATCCAGACCATTTACATTCGTCATTTCTATGCCCGGGGTGCAAACAATTAAAACACAAACGCGCGGATTTTATCTTTTCAGCACGATCCTTAATTCCCATTCCTTTAAAAATCTCGCAACCGAATAATTTATGAGTCCCATTGCAAATAATACATGCTGTTGATTTTTGCGTTGTTGTGAATGTTTGTGTTTTATTCGAATGGTTTCGCGTTTTGGCTTGTATATTCGTATTATATATCTTGTTTGTATTTATCGCCGCGACCTGCAATATCTGATACCGCTGTTCTAAGAAGTCCATGAATTCCTCCATAGTAGGGATTTCGGTTCCTGACACGTATTTTCTCGTCTTCTTTGGCAAAACTCTGTATTGTATTTATTCCAGGATTTGCGGAACTACTCGAATAATAAGCAGTTCATTTCCTTTTTTTATTTGCAAAAAAATTACTTTTATTTTTATATAGAAAACAGAACAATTCAGAACCGATTATATTTATCCACTGAAGGCAGAACAATTTATATTTTTGTTTTATTGTTGTTTGTTTTTCGACAGCTATAGTAGATTACTATGAATAAGTTTTGTTAATACTGAACAGTTATTTTTTCCGATAGCTATAGCTAGACTACTATGATTAAGTTTAGTTATTACTGAACATCCCGCCTGCTTTGAACGGACTACGTTCAACAAATAAAAACATAATTAAAGGTGTAAGATAATAAAATCTTCTATAATATATAATCAATCTAGTGACAGAGGTGCCACGCGCGTGATACAACGCTTGTAAATTCCTGAGCGTGATTTTACCGTCACTACTCGTGTTCTGCCATCTTCACCAGGGTGTGTCTCGATGATTCGCCCAAGAGGCCAATGCAGTGGCGGTGTGTTGTCCTCCTTCAGTAGAACTAGGGTGCCAATTTTAATTTCGTCTGTTGTTTGCAGTTTCCATTTTGATCTACTATTTAGTTGGTTTAAATATTCCTTATACCATCGCTTCCAAAAATGTTGTTTCATATTCTGGATATATTGCCAATTAGAAAGACGATTAATAGGTTCATCCATTAAGTTCAACTCAGGTAAGCTTGTGAATGTATCTCCTATGAGGAAGTGAGCAGGAGTAAGGGCCCGGAGGTCGTTTGGGTCTTCAGATAAAGGAGTAATAGGACGAGAATTTAAAATTGCCTCAATTTCAGTCGTGTAACTTTCTAATTCTTCATATGTAAATAATTTATCGCCTATTATTCTATAATAATGATGTTTAAATGACTTTACTGCTGCTTCCCAAAGTCCGCTAAAGTGCGGTGATCAAGGAGGTATAAAATGCCAGTTTATACCCTGATTTAACAAAAATGTATTTATTACGTCGTTGTGATCCTTTGATTGAATCAATTTTATTAAATTCTCTATTTCGTTGTTTGCTCCAACAAAGTTTGTAGCACTGTCCGAATAAAGGTTCAAAGAACGTCCTCGTCGAGCAAAAAATCTACGTAAACAGCCTATAAATGAATCCGTCGTTAAGTCTGTCACTAGTTCAATGTGAACAGCCTTAGTCGCAAAACATACAAATATAGATGCATATATTTTTAATTTTGCGCGATTTCGAAACTTCTTTTCTTTTATATAAAACGGACCACAATAATCGACTCCAGTATTCAAAAATGGACGCATTTGAGTGACTCTGTTGCCGGGGAGGTCACCCATAAAATATGAATAATCTGTTGGTTTTACTCTAAACCACGTTACGCATTTACTTATAATCATTTCAACTGTATTTTTACCGCTAATAGGCCAGTATTTCAATCGTACTGCATTCAAAGTTGCTTGAGTTCCACTATGCAAACTCAATAGGTGCTGCTCGCATACTATAAGCTCAGTTATGTGATGGTTTTTTGGTTAAAAAATAGGATGCTTCCCCGAATATGACAAGATCGAGTTTCTCAACCGTCCGCCGACTTGAATGAGTCCATCGCTGTCCAAGAATGGATTCAGCGCGCGTACTTCGCTATTTGAATTTATGAGTTTATTTTCTGCAATTCGTGCTATATCGGTTTTGAAGCATTCTTTCTGGGTTTCCTTTAATATTTCTATTAAAGCGGTATTAAGCTCGCGTGTCGTTAAATGTCCAACTAACTTAGTTTTGATTTTGTTGAGATTATTCTTGTAGCGCAGCACATAGGCTACAACTCGTTTTAACTTACTAATTGTTGAATATTTCGTTAACAAAGGATTTTGTTTTATTGTTGTTGTCAACGTGTGAGTGGGCCTCAGTTCACATAACGGGCCTAAGTGCATAGGGCTATTAGGCCATTTTGATGGATCTTTCCTTAACTATTGTGGGCCTATTCTCCATTGTTCATTTTCTACAAATTCGGCAGGTGATTGACCTCGTGACAAAACATCGGCCATGTTTTCTTGTGATGGCACGTGTCTCCACCGCATTGTGCTTGTGGCATTCCTAATCTCGGATACCCTATTCGCAACAAAGGTCTTTAGTAAATATGGCTGAGTGTTAATCCATTTTAAGGTTATAGACGAGTCTGACCATAAATATACTTCATCAATTCTTTTACAAATAACGTTTAAAACCGTTTTTATTAAACGAGAGAGATTAATAACGCGGCGCATAATTCTAACTTTTGTAATGATATCGTTTTTAACCGAGCGATTCGATTTTTTGAACACAATAAATTTGTAAAGATTTTGCCTTTGTTGTCGATTGCTCATATATATATGCAGGCAAGGCCGTAGCCAGGGGGAGGATAGCCAGGGTTTGATCCCCCCCCCCCGAAATTTTCCCATGATTAAAAGTAGTCATACTATTCAATCACATCGCAAGATTTGGGGTACTGAGATTTCAAAATTTTGTCAAATGTTAACATCGCCTTGTCTAGATTTTGTTTGGCAATTCAAACAAATAGAGTTTCCGGGAATTGAACCGGGTGCTCCTGTATATAAACGACGACGACATTTCCCACATGCCAGCGATACATCTAACTACTTAATAGCCACACACAAACAAGAGATTTGAAGTAGATTTTTTTGAAATCTAATGGATTTGTGATCGACTATGTTTCGATTTTTGTATGGAAAATCGTGGATTTTAGGAAAAATTCTAATGATTTACCAAAATTTGGTGCGATGTAATCAAGGTATAAGTGGTAAAAATATGTCTCAAAACTGAGCCCGAGGATGTTTAATCATTTATGCATTGAAAATCCAAAAGTGGTTCTAATTCAAACTTCATAACTTATTTCCACTGCACTGCTTTCAATTTTCCACCCAAAAATTTGAATTCAGTGATTCCAAACTGCTCAAAATTTGCTTAAAACTGTAGACGAAAAAATTAAAGTTCCACGAATCGTGCTACGACAACAACAAAGACCAAATGTCAATTTACTAGATCACAAACTTATATTAAAATTACTATTATGATTCCACTATTAGATGATTTTATTGCACAGTTGAAATCAAAATTCGAAGATCATAATTCTACACTAAAACCACTACTTATTTTGATACCCTCAGAATGCAGTAAGAAGGATTACAGTTTCGAAATTTTTTTCTTCCAAATTTATAGTAAATTTTTGGAATGCGATGCTATCAAATCTGAATTTGAGCTCTGGCGACTTGTGTAATTGAAGCCCTTGGAGAGTGCAATAACGAACTGTTTCCAAATATTCACAAACTTTTAAAAAATTTGGCGACATTACCAGTTACGACTTGCACACCTGAGGAAACATTTTCGACAATGAAACGTCTGAAAACGTATCTCCGAAACTCGACTGGTGAGGAAAGATGAACTGGGTTGGCATCAATATCAATTAATCGTCAAATCGACATCAATACGGAGGAAGTTATATACTTATTCGCAGAAAAAAGGCTCGAAGATTAAATTTTCTTTTGTAATACTTTTTATTTTACAAAATTAACTTAATTTTGGTCTAAAATATTATAAGACTACAGTTGCATTAATTTTATATTGATTTGGTTGAAAATGAAATTAAAATAACCCAGCTTCATATATGACAACTCGCAGTATTGACCTTTCTCGGACCGTCTTAGGACTAACTAAACAGAAATAAAAAACGTCTCATCTAGATATCAGCATACATACGAAAAGATTGAAAAATTAATTTAGGAACATTTTTCAGTAGCAGCCAATGCAAAAATTTAAAAAAGCTGCTACTGAAAATGTTACAAAATACAGGTACACACCAATTTTCGTTTGCAATCTTTCCAATATATTTTGGAAAGAAGAAAGTGTCTATGTTTGTATTTACATGCGGGGTCGTTCTGTTTCTCGACAAAATCTCATGGTCAAAGCCTAATATTATTTTATTGTTAACGTCAATTTATTATCATTTTGATTTAACAGAGAAGAAAACACAAGTCTTGTTTTAAAATTGCTTGAAAACAATCATGCAATCTTTATTGTACATGCAGCCGCTTTCTGCAAGGTCCAGATATTTTTAAAACTTCAAGATTGGTTGCGAATGCGATTATTTCTTAAAGTATTTTCTTGACGTGAAAGACAACAATAAAGAATGAAATGTCTACTTTTCTGTTATATGATTAATGTTTGTTATTGTTATTACTATTATAGTTATTACTCATTTGGTTATTTTTTTTGGTTTTCGAGGAAAATTCTAGAAACGCAGCAATTTTCAACTCTTAATTTCATGAAACAAATTGTCGAAAACATTTTATTTCTTAATATGTTCAATTTGCACTTAAACTTCTCTTTCATTTCCAGTATGTAAGCTAAAGTAGAATTTGAAATCTTGTTATATTTTTTGAAGTGATAACATTATCCAAACGAAATTACACTATGCTTCTAAACTTTAAAGAGAATAAGATCCTTACTGTTATTTAATATGTGAATGGACGCCAAATGTGTGAGTTAGTTGTCCCAGTGCAAATATGTATGAGAGAAAAGTAATACGTTATGATTTCATATCATTGGAATGTATATTTTTATTATGTAAAATTAACACAGACTGATAACGACAGAGGTTTGGAGGAGACGGAGGTGGTTTAAGTCGGTAAAAACCTGGCATGCCGAGGTGCAGGAGCTAATCGGTATCTTTTGAAGATTTCAACCACGCAACGTTGAAAACAAAAAAATGAACTCAAACATACCCCCCCCCCCCCCCGAAATATTTTTCAGGCTACGGCCTTGTATGCAGGCACCGTATGCTTTTTATCTCGCGTCGCAAAACCCGTGAATTTCGGTACGAATTTCATTATTTATCATTGTTTTTCTATCAAATTCAATTCCCGTTAGCATTGTAAGTTGACCTTTCAAACTAATCCATGATGTGTGAATATTTTTTGGCAATGATTCATCCCAACCTGCGTTACATTGCCATAAACTTTGCATTCAACTACTGGGCCTAATAAGCCTTTCGGATCGTATAATCGAGCAATATTTGATAATACGCTTCGTTTTGTGATTTTCGGATCGAGTTCTTCCGTGATTTTATCGGTAATTATATCATTTAGACCATTCCACTGAACTCCTAATGCTTTCATTTCCGCATTATTATTCGTTAACATGGTTACGTTAGATGATCTATTAGATATTAACTCTACTACTTTTGCATTATTGGACACTCATTTTCTTAACGTAAATCCTCCTGCTTTTGTGATCTCGATTAATTGATCTCGTAAGTTTTCGCATCTTCAACGTTATCAGTTCCTGTCATGACGTCATCAACATAGCAATCCCGTTTTAATATTTTACTCGCTTTGGGAAATCGAGTTTTTTCATCGTCTGCTAATTGATTTAATACGCGAGTTGCTGAATGTGGTGCCGATGCACTGCCGAATAAAACAACCGGTATTACGAAGGTTTCTAATTCCTCGGTCTGATTCTCACGCCATAAAACAAGTTGATATTGTGCATCTCGCTCATCTAAGCGAATCTGTTTGTACATTTTTTCAATGTCCGATAACATGACAATTGGGTGTGTCCGGAATCTGAGGATTATGTCAATGCTGGTACTCTGAACCACCGCGCCTACCTTTAGGCAGTCATTCAAAGAGATGCCTTTGCTTGTTTTTGCCGATGCGTTATACACTATTCTAACTTAAGTGGCCAAATTCGACTCCTTCACTACAGGATGATGTGCCAAAAAACAATGTTCTTTCTTTATTTCGCGTGCATTAATTTCTACCATGTGTCCTAATGTAATAGCTTCGCGCATATTTTCGATGTATTGTGTTTTTAATTCAAGATTTTTATCTAATTTTCGTTCTAATGAATAAAATTGTCGTTCTGCTTGTGTGCGGGATTCTCCTAAGTTTTTTATTTTTTCATTAAATGGCAATCGAACAATGTATCGCCCAGTGGCTGAGTCACGTTTTGTATTTTGTTTAAAATGTTCTTCGACTTGAAATTGCTCTTCTGATAAAAACGTTCCATTTTCTATTTCTTCAATTTCCCAAAATTTAGCGATGCTTCTATGCAATGAATTGAACGATAGCATACAATTATTTTTATCTATTAATTTTTCAGAATTGCCTACCCTTCCGGAAATAGTCCAACCTAATTTCGTTTTGCAATTGGGATTTGACCTACGCATAAGAGGTCATAAAATAATTCTACTCCTAACAAAGCATCGATTTCCTTAGGCTCAGAAAATTGTGGATCGGCCAGGTTTATTTTTTGAGGTATTATTAAACTTCGTTTATCGATTAATTTATTGGGTACGTGATTACATATTCGTGGTAAGACAAGAAATTTGACTTTTTCATGGTAATCATTGTATTTTGAATGTATTTCTGCTTCAATTGAATATTTTATGCGCGTTTCTAATTGGTTTAAACCTTCCACAGGTAAATCTATATTTTTTAATGGTAATTTTAAACGATCAGCAAATCCCTTTGTAATGAAATGAGACTGTGACCCATTATCTAACAATACGCGAGCGTGGAACATATCGCCATTGTTACCCTTTATGTTAACTAACGCAGTTGACAATAATACTTGGGTAGAGACTAATGTGCTATGCACTTTAATGCTTTCTTGTTTAACATTTGTTTGTTTGTTTGTTGTTTCTTGTTGTCTTGCCGATTATCGTGTTCTCTTTCAAAATGAAGGAGCGTTTTATGTTTTTCACCACATTTTTTACATCCAGACCATTTACATTCGTCATTTCTATGCCCGGGGTGCAAACAATTAAAACACAAACGCGCGGATTTTATCTTTTCAGCACGATCCTTAATTCCCATTCCTTTAAAAATCTCGCAACCGAATAATTTATGAGTCCCATTGCAAATAATACATGCTGTTGATTTTTGCGTTGTTGTGAATGTTTGTGTTTTATTCGAATGGTTTCGCGTTTTGGCTTGTATATTCGTATTATATATCTTGTTTGTATTTATCGCCGCGACCTGCAATATCTGATACCGCTGTTCTAAGAAGTCCATGAATTCCTCCATAGTAGGGATTTCGGTTCCTGACACGTATTTTCTCGTCTTCTTTGGCAAAACTCTGTATTGTATTTATTCCAGGATTTGCGGAACTACTCGAATAATAAGCAGTTCATTTCCTTTTTTTATTTGCAAAAAAATTACTTTTATTTTTATATAGAAAACAGAACAATTCAGAACCGATTATATTTATCCACTGAAGGCAGAACAATTTATATTTTTGTTTTATTGTTGTTTGTTTTTCGACAGCTATAGTAGATTACTATGAATAAGTTTTGTTAATACTGAACAGTTATTTTTTCCGATAGCTATAGCTAGACTACTATGATTAAGTTTAGTTATTACTGAACATCCCGCCTGCTTTGAACGGACTACGTTCAACAAATAAAAACATAATTAAAGGTGTAAGATAATAAAATCTTCTATAATATATAATCAATCTAGTGACAGAGGTGCCACGCGCGTGATACAACGCTTGTAAATTCCTGAGCGTGATTTTACCGTCACTACTCGTGTTCTGCCATCTTCACCAGGGTGTGTCTCGATGATTCGCCCAAGAGGCCAATGCAGTGGCGGTGTGTTGTCCTCCTTCAGTAGAACTAGGGTGCCAATTTTAATTTCGTCTGTTGTTTGCAGTTTCCATTTTGATCTAGTATTTAGTTGGTTTAAATATTCCTTATACCATCGCTTCCAAAAATGTTGTTTCATATTCTGGATATATTGCCAATTAGAAAGACGATTAATAGGTTCATCCATTAAGTTCAACTCAGGTAAGCTTGTGAATGTATCTCCTATGAGGAAGTGAGCAGGAGTAAGGGCCCGGAGGTCGTTTGGGTCTTCAGATAAAGGAGTAATAGGACGAGAATTTAAAATTGCCTCAATTTCAGTCGTGTAACTTTCTAATTCTTCATATTGTTGTAACTTTTCCGTGAGCCTTTTTAGTTCGTAAGGGATTTTTGGCGTTTTTATATTGAAACGAGTTTTTCTCTTGCAACGTCCTTTTTTTGTTTTTATTCGACTGACTTCCCAATGCTTACTACATACTCTAGATATTCACGGGTTATATCAAATCTCAAGACTTACTACGTGCTCCAGATATTCACGGGCAATATCTGTGACATTATCCCCTCCTCAGATCTATTCGTCCCGAATAGAACTCACGCCACTAGCTGAGTGATAAGACGTCAACCTGTCTAAATGAACTACTTTCATTTTCGCTCTCGGTTTTCCAGGTTCCTTTATCCGGTATACAACATCGTTGATCCGTTGCATGATCTGGTACGGTCCTTCCCAATCACGTTGTAATTTCGGTGATAGCCCCTTTTGTCTCCGGGGGTTGTACAACCACACTAAATCGTTTGGTGCAAAACCCGCACTATTCGCCTTTAAGTCGTACCTGGCCTTCATCTTCGCAGAATTTATTTTAAGTTTGCCCCGAACCAGTTGATGCACATTGGCCAACCGCTGTCTCAGTTCGCTGACGTACTCCGTTATCTGCATCGGAGCCTCAGGTGGTATTCCATACTTCAAGTCGGCTGGAATGCGGATTGTGCTCCCGAAGATCACTTTTGATGGAGTCTCATTCGTTGTTGAATGTACTGCTGCCCTGTACGCCATCAAAAACAATGGAATGTGCTGATCCCAGTCGTTTTGTTTTTCGTCGACGACCTTAGCAAGATGATCAATGAGCGTTTTATTAAATCGCTCGACCATTCCATCGGATTGCGGATGCAGAGGTGTTGTTCTGGTCTTGTGGATTCCGAGCAGGGTGCAAATCTCGGCAAACAGTCGTGCCTCGAAATTTCTTCCTTGGTCGGAGTGTAATTCGGATGGAACTCCATATCGACTCACCCAGTTGAGGATGATTTTCTCTGCGACAGTCGCCGCCTCCTGATTCGGTATCGGATATACCTCTGGCCACTTACTAAAATAGTCCGCCACAACCAGTATGTAGCGGTTTCCCAGATCCGACTTGGGAAAGGGTCCAGCGATATCCACAGCGATCCTCTCGAAGGGTGCTCCCACGTTGTAGAGCTTCATTCCTCCTCGGGTTCTACGTTTAGGTCCTTTCACCGATGCACAAACTGCACACTTACGGCACCAATCTTCGACATCCTCTCGCGCGTTCACCCAATAAAACCTCTCTCGTACCTTGTTCAAGGTTTTATTTACTCCAAGGTGACCTCCGGATGTACCCTCGTGCATTTCTTTTAAGATTTCCTGAATCCGTTTTCGTGGAATCACAATTTGCATTCGGTGTGAATTGCCATCAGCAGACTCCCATTTCCTTTTCAGCACTCCGCCGTCAAGGTGTAATGAGTCCCATTGTGCCCAATAACTCTTCACTGTTGGGCTACACTCGGAGATTTTCTGCCATTCTGGTCGCTGATTGGCTTGCTTCCAGGTCATGATTTGCCTAATATCTGCGTCACCATGTTGTTCAGTTTGGATCTCCACCTGGGACCATCCAGTATCAGGTGACATGCCAATTAACCGTATGTCAGCCGCAGCAGATTTTCCCTCCAGTCGATGGCAATGCTTACAGCTAGGTGGACACGGTCGACGAGATAGTGCATCTGCGTTTCCATGCAAAGCGCCTTTACGGTGAATGACTTCGAAGTCATAGCTCTGAAGGCGTTCCAGCCAACGGGCGACTTGTCCCTCCGGGCTCTTGAAGCTCAATAACCACCTTAGCGCTGCATGGTCTGTACGCAAAACAAACTTTCTTCCATACAAATACTTATGGAAATGTTTTGCACTCTCAACTATTGCGAGTAACTCTCTCCGTGTTACGCAATAGTTCCGTTCCGGTTTTGATAACACTCTGCTGTAAAACGCGATTACTTTTTCTTCGCCATCCATCTGCTGCGATAATACCGCTCCAATACCGGTGTTGCTGGCGTCTGTATCCACAACGAACGTCGTTCCAGGTCTAGGGTACGCCAACACAGGCGCTTCACAAAGTCCGTTTTTCAACCGCTCGAATGATGCTTCACACTGATTGTTCCAATTAAACCGCTGGTTCTTTTCGGTCAACTGATGCAACGGCTTGGCAATTTTAGCGAAATCCTTCACGAATCGCCGGTAATACGTCGCTAACCCGAGAAAACTTCGCAGCTCGTGTCGATCTTTCGGGGTTGACCACTTCTTCACGGCTTCTATTTTCTCCGGATCTGTTTTGACGCCTGTAGATGAAACCACATGTCCGAGATACTTGACTTCTTTCCCAAACAACACACATTTCTTTGGGCTGAGCTTAAGATTTGCCGCTCTTAGTCTGGTGAATACTTCCCGTAAATTTTGAATTTGCTCCGAGAAACTTCGACCCGTCACAATAATGTCATCGAGGTACACTAAGCATGTTTTCCAGCTGAGCCCCCCCCGTAAAACACGTTCCATTAATCGCTCGAAAGTGGCCGGAGCATTGCACAGGCCAAATGGCATAACAACGAATTGCCATAATCCAGACCCCACTGAAAACGCTGTCTTCTCCCGGTCATTTTTCGCAATTTCCACTTGCCAATAGCCGCTCTTTAAGTCTAGCGTTGAAAACCAATGAGCCCCTGCCAGAGTATCCAAGATGTCATCGATCCTCGGAAGCGGGTAGCTGTCCTTCTTCGTTACCTCGTTCAGTTTTCGGTAGTCTACACAGAACCTCGTGCTTCCATCCTTTTTCTTTACCAGGACAACTGGGGATGCCCAGGGGCTGGTTGAAGATTCGATGACCCCTTGTTTCTCCATACTAGCTTTCATGCTATTGGCTTCCTCATGTTTCGCAAGTGGTAGACGCCTAGGAGCCTGCCTAATAGGTCTCGAGTTCTGCGTGTCAATCTTATGAGACACCAGGTTAGTTCGACCGTGATCGTCTTCTCCAGCCGAGAAAACGTCGAAGAATTCCGCAATGAGCCCTTCTGCTTCGGCAAATTCTTTCTCAGTCAATCGTGTTGGATCCAGTACCTTCTTCACCAGTTCGTTTAGTACTCCCGTCTTTGGTGGCTGGATACGAGCTTGTCTTATTTTATCCGAGTCCAGAGAGGTTATTTCCGCTACTGGTTGACAACTTCCGATGATGGTTCCTCTCCTAATCTTAATGGCAGTATCTGCTACATTCAGTACTCTTATGGGTATTCGCCCCTGCCTATGCACTTTTACTAGACTGTGTGCTACGAGAAGATATCGAAGTGCTGGTGTTTTGGCTGCCTCTACCAAGTAGAAGCGGCAGTCCCCATGATCACCATCTAGTGTGGCCCATATGACGTTTTCAGACGACCTCGGTATCTGGATGTCTTCGTCAACCAGTATCCGCAGCTGAGTGCATTTGGTATCACTAGCTTCCATTGGTATCTCCGTATTTCGCCACTTTAGGATTCGCTCGCCTAAATTTATGGAGAATCCATTTGTTGTCAGGAAATCCACGCCTAGGATACACTCATCAGTGATGTCCGCTATCAGGAACTGGTGCGGGAATATCAGGTCACCTAGTTGGACTTCACAGTAGACTTCCCCATAGATTGGCGCAGAACCACCAGTGGCTGTTCGCAAAACGTATTGCGGAGCTCGATTCTGTTTAAGGTTTCCAGCCAAGTCAGGCCTCAGAATAGATCTCGTCGCTCCAGTGTCTATGGTCAACGCACAGCTTCTTGATGCAACCTTCCCGTTCAACCACAAGTCATTTTCTCCCCTGTTTAGCCTTGAGACGTCGATGATGGTTCTGGGGGCGTCACTCCTATCAGCCAACCTCTGCCCCGCGAAGTTGGCGCTTTTTAGTTTCCCGCCTCCTCAGGAGGGAAAGCGGCTCCTTTTTCGGGTCCACTACGCTGTTTCCGCCTGGCTGCGCAGCCCGGACAATAATAAAATTTACTGCGTTGGCGGCAGTCGCGTCTAAAGTGCCCTTGTTCTCCGCAGTTCCAACATCGTGGCGCTTCCTTCGACCCAATTTCACGTCGGACAATTACCTTTTGGCATGAGCACTCTTCATGCACTTCCCGAAGCCTCACTTTGCTTCTGGACGCATGCCTGGCTGCTTCAAACGTTAAACTGTAGGCCACTGCATCCTTCAGGCTTCTCTTGTCCGCGAGAAGAAGAGGCTGCCTTAATTCTGGATCACGCAACGCCCTGATAAATATCTCGAGTGCCGTCTCATCTCGGTGCTCCGGGTCCGATGTTGGATAAGACAGCAGCGTCAACCTTTCGATATCCTGGGCGAGCTGCTGTATTGTCTCTGACTGCTTCTGCGTGCGACTCCTGAGCTGGGACCGATAAATCTGCTTCATGTGGTTCTCACCGTAGCGCATATCCAACGCGTTGACCAGACTTGCGAAATTTCCATGATGTTCCACTGGAACAGTCTGTAAAATATCAGCAGCAGGACCTCGAAGCGCTAAAATCAAGGCAGTCGCTCGTTCTTGTTCACTCCATCGATTGCTTGCTGCAGCGGCCTCAAATTGAGTTTTGTAAATGTTCCAAGAACTTTGTCCATCGAACATTGGAGCCTTCAAGTTCTTGGCTGTAACCGATTCAACCTGAGTCAATCCAACAATTTTGCTCCGCTCAACATCTAACTTTAGCTTCTCGAACTCTTCGGACATGCTCTGGAACTTCTCGTCCAATTCGTTTAGTTGACCGTTGAACTTCTGCTCGATTCCAACTATTTTCGCAGATATTTCGAAAGTTTGTTGAGCCGCTTGCTGTTCTATCTTTTGCGCCATTTCGATAGATTGTTGTCGCATCTGCTGTTGTATTTCAAGCGATTGCTGCTTCATTTCCAGGAGAAGCTCCATAATTCCGTTCTGCTCACCTGGCATGCTTACGTCGCCAGCGAACTCATACTTAATCTCGAATTCGTAGCTATCTGGATCGTTACCTTCAGCTTTAAGTGCATCCATGAGCCTTCCCAGCAGTGCCGACTTATTTCCGGTTGTGAGCAAGTCCCGTTTCTTCAGCTCTTCTTTGAGCTGGGTCACCTTCAATTCACTCACTTTCGGCATTTTGCACAGTCAAAATGTCCTCGTACACCAAAAATCCCACTTCTGACACCAATGTTGTAACTTTTCCGTGAGCCTTTTTAGTTCGTAAGGGATTTTTGGCGTTTTTATATTGAAACGAGTTTTTCTCTTGCAACGTCCTTTTTTTGTTTTTATTCGACTGACTTCCCAATGCTTACTACATACTCTAGATATTCACGGGTTATATCAAATCTCAAGGCTTACTACGTGCTCCAGATATTCACGGGCAATATCTGTGACAATATGTAAATAATTTATCGCCTATTATTCTATAATAATGATGTTTAAATGACTTTACTGCTGCTTCCCAAAGTCCGCTAAAGTGCGGTGATCAAGGAGGTATAAAATGCCAGTTTATACCCTGATTTAACAAAAATGTATGTATTAGGTCGTTGTGATCCTTTGATTGAATCAATTTTATTAAATTCTCTATTTCGTTGTTTGCTCCAACAAAGTTTGTAGCACTGTCCGAATAAAGGTTCAAAGAACGTCCTCGTCGAGCAAAAAATCTACGTAAACAGCCTATAAATGAATCCGTCGTTAAGTCTGTCACTAGTTCAATGTGAACAGCCTTAGTCGCAAAACATACAAATATAGATGCATATATTTTTAATTTTGCGCGATTTCGAAACTTCTTTTCTTTTATATAAAACGGACCACAATAATCGACTCCAGTATTCAAAGATGGACGCATTTGAGTGACTCTGTTGCCGGGGAGGTCACCCATAAAATATGAATAATCTGTTGGTTTTACTCTAAACCACGTTACGCATTTACTTATAATCATTTCAACTGTATTTTTACCGCTAATAGGCCAGTATTTCAATCGTACTGCATTCAAAGTTGCTTGAGTTCCACTATGCAAACTCAATAGGTGCTGCTCGCATACTATAAGCTCAGTTATGTGATGGTTTTTTGGTTAAAAAATAGGATGCTTCCCCGAATATGACAAGATCGAGTTTCTCAACCGTCCGCCGACTTGAATGAGTCCATCGCTGTCCAAGAATGGATTCAGCGCGCGTACTTCGCTATTTGAATTTATGAGTTTATTTTCTGCAATTCGTGCTATATCGGTTTTGAAGCATTCTTTCTGGGTTTCCTTTAATATTTCTATTAAAGCGGTATTAAGCTCGCGTGTCGTTAAATGTCCAACTAACTTAGTTTTGATTTTGTTGAGATTATTCTTGTAGCGCAGCACATAGGCTACAACTCGTTTTAACTTACTAATTGTTGAATATTTCGTTAACAAAGGATTTTGTTTTATTGTTGTTGTCAACGTGTGAGTGGGCCTCAGTTCACATAACGGGCCTAAGTGCATAGGGCTATTAGGCCATTTTGATGGATCTTTCCTTAACTATTGTGGGCCTATTCTCCATTGTTCATTTTCTACAAATTCGGCAGGTGATTGACCTCGTGACAAAACATCGGCCATGTTTTCTTGTGATGGCACGTGTCTCCACCGCATTGTGCTTGTGGCATTCCTAATCTCGGATACCCTATTCGCAACAAAGGTCTTTAGTAAATATGGCTGAGTGTTAATCCATTTTAAGGTTATAGACGAGTCTGACCATAAATATACTTCATCAATTCTTTTACAAATAACGTTTAAAACCGTTTTTATTAAACGAGAGAGTAATAACGCGGCGCATAATTCTAACTTTTGTAATGATATCGTTTTTAACCGAGCGATTCGATTTTTTGAACACAATAAATTTGTAAAGATTTTGCCTTTGTTGTCGATTGCTCATATATATATGCAGGCAAGGCCGTAGCCAGGGGGAGGATAGCCAGGGTTTGATCCCCCCCCCCCCCGAAATTTTCCCATGATTAAAAGTAGTCATACTATTCAATCACATCGCAAGATTTGGGGTACTGAGATTTCAAAATTTTGTCAAATGTTTACATCGCCTTGTCTAGATTTTGTTTGGCAATTCAAACAAATAGAGTTTCCGGGAATTGAACCGAGTGCTCCTGTATATAAACGACGACGACATTTCCCACATGCCAGCGACACATCTAACTACTTAATAGCCACACACAAACAAGAGATTTGAAGTAGATTTTTTTTAAATCTAATGGATTTGTGATCGACTATGTTTCGATTTTTGTATGGAAAATCGTGGATTTTAGGAAAAATTCTAATGATTTTCCAAAATTTGGTGCGATGTAATCAAGGTATAAGTGGTAAAAATATGTCTCAAAACTGAGCCCGAGGATGTTTAATCATTTATGCATTGAAAATCCAAAAGTGGTTCTAATTCAAACTTCATAACTTATTTCCACTGCACTGCTTTCAATTTTCCACCCAAAAATTTGAATTCAGTGATTCCAAACTGCTCAAAATTTGCTTAAAACTGTAGACGAAAAAATTAAAGTTCCACGAATCGTGCTACGACAACAACAAAGACCAAATGTCAATTTACTAGATCCCAACTTATATTAAAATTACTATTATGATTCCACTATTAGATGATTTTATTGCACAGTTGAAATCAAAATTCGAAGATCATAATTCTACACTAAAACCACTACTTATTTTGATACCCTCAGAATGCAGTAAGAAGGATTACAGTTTCGAAATTTTTTTCTTCCAAATTTATAGTAAATTTTTGGAATGCGATGCTATCAAATCTGAATTTGAGCTCTGGCGACTTGTGTAATTGAAGCCCTTGGAGAGTGCAATAACGAACTGTTTCCAAATATTCACAAACTTTTAAAAAATTTGGCGACATTACCAGTTACGACTTGCACACCTGAGGAAACATTTTCGACAATGAAACGTCTGAAAACGTATCTCCGAAACTCGACTGGTGAGGAAAGATGAACTGGGTTGGCATCAATATCAATTAATCGTCAAATCGACATCAATACGGAGGAAGTTATATACTTATTCGCAGAAAAAAGGCTCGAAGATTAAATTTTCTTTTGTAATACTTTTTATTTTACAAAATTAACTTAATTTTGGTCTAAAATATTATAAGACTACAGTTGCATTAATTTTATATTGATTTGGTTGAAAATGAAATTAAAATAACCCAGCTTCATATATGACAACTCGCAGTATTGACCTTTCTCGGACCGTCTTAGGACTAACTAAACAGAAATAAAAAACGTCTCATCTAGATATCAGCATACATACGAAAAGATTGAAAAATTAATTTAGGAACATTTTTCAGTAGCAGCCAATGCAAAAATTTAAAAAAGCTGCTACTGAAAATGTTACAAAATACAGGTACACACCAATTTTCGTTTGCAATCTTTCCAATATATTTTGGAAAGAAGAAAGTGTCTATGTTTGTATTTACATGCGGGGTCGTTCTGTTTCTCGACAAAATCTCATGGTCAAAGCCTAATATTATTTTATTGTTAACGTCAATTTATTATCATTTTGATTTAACAGAGAAGAAAACACAAGTCTTGTTTTAAAATTGCTTGAAAACAATCATGCCATCTTTATTGTACATGCAGCCGCTTTCTGCAAGGTCCAGATATTTTTAAAACTTCAAGATTGGTTGCGAATGCGATTATTTCTTAAAGTATTTTCTTGACGTGAAAGACAACAATAAAGAATGAAACGTCTACTTTTCTGTTATATGATTAATGTTTGTTATTGTTATTACTATTATAGTTATTACTCATTTGGTTATTTTTTTTTGGTTTTCGAGGAAAATTCTAGAAACGCAGCAATTTTCAACTCTTAATTTCATGAAACAAATTGTCGAAAACATTTTATTTCTTAATATGTTCAATTTGCACTTAAACTTCTCTTTCATTTCCAGTATGTAAGCTAAAGTAGAATTTGAAATCTTGTTATATTTTTTGAAGTGATAACATTATCCAAACGAAATTACACTATGCTTCTAAACTTTAAAGAGAATAAGATCCTTACTGTTATTTAATATGTGAATGGACGCCAAATGTGTGAGTTAGTTGTCCCAGTGCAAATATGTATGAGAGAAAAGTAATACGTTATGATTTCATATCATTGGAATGTATATTTTTATTATGTAAAATTAACACAGACTGATAACGACAGAGGTTTGGAGGAGACGGAGGTGGTTTAAGTCGGTAAAAACCTGGCATGCCGAGGTGCAGGAGCTAATCGGTATCTTTTGAAGATTTCAACCACCCAACGTTGAAAACAAAAAAATGAACTCAAACATACCCCTCTCCCCCCCCCCGAAATATTTTTCAGGCTACGGCCTTGTATGCAGGCACCGTATGTTTTTTATCTCGCGTCGCAAAACCCGTGAATTTCGGTACGAATTTCATTATTTATCATTGTTTTTCTATCAAATTCAATTCCCGTTAGCATTGTAAGTTGACCTTTCAAACTAATCCATGATGTGTGAATATTTTTTGGCAATGATTCATCCCAACCTGCGTTACATTGCCATAAACTTTGCATTCAACTACTGGGCCTAATAAGCCTTTCGGATCGTATAATCGAGCAATATTTGATAATACGCTTCGTTTTGTGATTTTCGGATCGAGTTCTTCCGTGATTTTATCGGTAATTATATCATTTAGACCATTCCACTGAACTCCTAATGCTTTCATTTCCGCATTATTATTCGTTAACATGGTTACGTTAGATGATCTATTAGATATTAACTCTACTACTTTTGCATTATTGGACACTCATTTTCTTAACGTAAATCCTCCTGCTTTTGTGATCTCGATTAATTGATCTCGTAAGTTTTCGCATCTTCAACGTTATCAGTTCCTGTCATGACGTCATCAACATAGCAATCCCGTTTTAATATTTTACTCGCTTTGGGAAATCGAGTTTTTTCATCGTCTGCTAATTGATTTAATACGCGAGTTGCTGAATGTGGTGCCGATGCACTGCCGAATAAAACAACCGGTATTACAAAGGTTTCTAATTCCTCGGTCTGATTCTCACGCCATAAAACAAGTTGATATTGTGCATCTCGCTCATCTAAGCGAATCTGTTTGTACATTTTTTCAATGTCCGATAACATGACAATTGGGTGTGTCCGGAATCTGAGGATTATGTCAATGCTGGTACTCTGAACCACCGCGCCTACCTTTAGGCAGTCATTCAAAGAGATGCCTTTGCTTGTTTTTGCCGATGCGTTATACACTATTCTAACTTAAGTGGCCAAATTCGACTCCTTCACTACAGGATGATGTGCCAAAAAACAATGTTCTTTCTTTATTTTGCGTGCATTAATTTCTACCATGTGTCCTAATGTAATAGCTTCGCGCATATTTTCGATGTATTGTGTTTTTAATTCAAGATTTTTATCTAATTTTCGTTCTAATGAATAAAATTGTCGTACTGCTTGTCTGCGGGATTCTCCTAAGTTTTTTATTTTTTCATTAAATGGCAATCGAACAATGTATCGCCCAGTGGCTGAGTCACGTTTTGTATTTTGTTTAAAATGTTCTTCGACTTGAAATTGCTCTTCTGATAAAAACGTTTCATTTTCTATTTCTTCAATTTCCCAAAATTTAGCGATGCTTCTATGCAATGAATTGAACGATAGCATACAATTATTTTTATCTATTAATTTTTCAGAATTGCCTACCCTTCCGGAAATAGTCCAACCTAATTTCGTTTTGCAATTGGGATTTGACCTACGCATAAGAGGTCATAAAATAATTCTACTCCTAAGAAAGCATCGATTTCCTTAGGCTCAGAAAATTGTGGATCGGCCAGGTTTATTTTTTGAGGTATTATTAAACTTCGTTTATCGATTAATTTATTGGGTACGTGATTACATATTCGTGGTAAGACAAGAAATTCGACTTTTTCATAGTAATCATTGTATTTTGAATGCATTTCTGCTTTAATTGAATATTTTATGCGCGTTTCTAATTGGTTTAAACCTTTCACAGGTAAATCTATATTTTTTAATGGTAATTTTAAACGATCAGCAAATCCCTTTGTAATGAAATGAGACTGTGACTGTGAAATATCTAACAATACGCGAGCGTGGAACATATCGCCATTGGTACCCTTTATGTTAACTAACGCAGTTGACAATTATACTTGGGTAGAGACTAATGCGCTATGCACTTTAATGCTTTCTTATTTAACATTTGATTCTATATTCTTGTTGTCTTGCCGATTATCGTGTTCTCTTTCATAATGAAGGAGCGTATTATGTTTTTTACCACATTTTTTACATCCAGACCATTTACATTCGTCATTTCTATGCCCGGTGTGCAAACAATTAAAACACAAACGCGCGGATTTTATCTTTTCAGCGCGATCCTTAATTCCCATTCCTTTAAAAATCTCGCAACCGAATAATTTATGAGTCCCATTGCAAATAATACATGCTGTTGATTTTTGCGTTGTTGTGAATGTTTGTGTTTTATTCGAATGGTTTCGCGTTTTGGCTTGTATATTCGTATTATATATCTTGTTTGTATTTATCGCCGCGACCTGCAATATCTGATACCGCTGTTCTAAGAAGTCCATGAATTCCTCCATAGTAGGGATTTCGGTTCCTGACACGTATTTTCTCGTCTTCTTTGGCAAAACTCTGTATTGTATTTATTCCAGGGTTTGCGGAACTACTCGAATAATAAGCAGTTCATTTCCTTTTTTTATTTGCAAAAAAATTACTTTTATTTTTATATAGAAAACAGAACAATTCAGAACCGATTATATTTATCCACTGAAGGCAGAACAATTTATATTTTTGTTTTATTGTTGTTTGTTTTTCGACAGCTATAGTAGATTACTATGGATAAGTTTTGTTAATACTGAACAGTTATTTTTTCCGATAGCTATAGCTAGACTACTATGATTAAGTTTAGTTATTACTGAACATCCCGCCTGCTTTGAACGGACTACGTTCAACAAATAAAAACATAATTAAAGGTGTAAGATAATAAAATCTTCTATAATATATAATCAATCTAGTGACAGAGGTGCCACGCGCGTGATACAACGCTAGTAAATTCCTGAGCGTGATTTTACCGTCACTACTCGTGTTCTGCCATCTTCACCAGGGTGTGTCTCGATGATTCGCCCAAGAGGCCAATGCAGTGGCGGTGTGTTGTCCTCCTTCAGTAGAACTAGGGTGCCAATTTTAATTTCGTCTGTTGTTTGCAGTTGCCATTTTGATCTAGTATTTAGTTGGTTTAAATATTCCTTATACCATCGCTTCCAAAAATGTTGTTTCATATTCTGGATATATTGCCAATTAGAAAGACGATTAATAGGTTCATCCATTAAGTTCAACTCAGGTAAGCTTGTGAATGTATCTCCTATGAGGAAGTGAGCAGGAGTAAGGGCCCGGAGGTCGTTTGGGTCTTCAGATAAAGGAGTAATAGGACGAGAATTTAAAATTGCCTCAATTTCAGTCGTGTAACTTTCTAATTCTTCATATGTAAATAATTTATCGCCTATTATTCTATAATAATGATGTTTAAATGACTTTACTGCTGCTTCCCAAAGTCCGCTAAAGTGCGGTGATCAAGGAGGTATAAAATGCCAGTTTATACCCTGATTTAACAAAAATGTATTTATTACGTCGTTGTGATCCTTTGATTGAATCAATTTTATTAAATTCTCTATTTCGTTGTTTGCTCCAACAAAGTTTGTAGCACTGTCCGAATAAAGGTTCAAAGAACGTCCTCGTCGAGCAAAAAATCTACGTAAACAGCCTATAAATGAATCCGTCGTTAAGTCTGTCACTAGTTCAATGTGAACAGCCTTAGTCGCAAAACATACAAATATAGATGCATATATTTTTAATTTTGCGCGATTTCGAAACTTCTTTTCTTTTATATAAAACGGACCACAATAATCGACTCCAGTATTCAAAAATGGACGCATTTGAGTGACTCTGTTGCCGGAGAGGTCACCCATAAAATATGAATAATCTGTTGGTTTTACTCTAAACCACGTTACGCATTTACTTATAATCATTTCAACTGTATTTTTACCGCTAATAGGCCAGTATTTCAATCGTACTGCATTCAAAGTTGCTTGAGTTCCACTATGCAAACTCAATAGGTGCTGCTCGCATACTATAAGCTCAGTTATGTGATGGTTTTTTGGTTAAAAAATAGGATGCTTCCCCGAATATGACAAGATCGAGTTTCTCAACCGTCCGCCGACTTGAATGAGTCCATCGCTGTCCAAGAATGGATTCAGCGCGCGTACTTCGCTATTTGAATTTATGAGTTTATTTTCTGCAATTCGTGCTATATCGGTTTTGAAGCATTCTTTCTGGGTTTCCTTTAATATTTCTATTAAAGCGGTATTAAGCTCGCGTGTCGTTAAATGTCCAACTAACTTAGTTTTGATTTTGTTGAGATTATTCTTGTAGCGCAGCACATAGGCTACAACTCGTTTTAACTTACTAATTGTTGAATATTTCATTAACAAAGGATTTTGTTTTATTGTTGTTGTCAACGTGTGAGTGGGCCTCAGTTCACATAACGGGCCTAAGTGCATAGGGCTATTAGGCCATTTTGATGGATCTTTCCTTAACTATTGTGGGCCTATTCTCCATTGTTCATTTTCTACAAATTCGGCAGGTGATTGACCTCGTGACAAAACATCGGCCATGTTTTCTTGTGATGGCACGTGTCTCCACCGCATTGTGCTTGTGGCATTCCTAATCTCGGATACCCTATTCGCAACAAAGGTCTTTAGTAAATATGGCTGAGTGTTAATCCATTTTAAGGTTATAGACGAGTCTGACCATAAATATACTTCATCAATTCTTTTACAAATAACGTTTAAAACCGTTTTTATTAAACGAGAGAGTAATAACGCGGCGCATAATTTTAACTTTTGTAATGATATCGTTTTTAACCGAGCGATTCGATTTTTTGAACACAATAAATTTGTAAAGATTTTGCCTTTGTTGTCGATTGATCGTATATATACGCGAGTTGCTGAATGTGGTGCCGATGCACTGCCGAATTAAACAACCGGTATTACAAAGGTTTTTAATTCCTCGGTCTGATTCTCACGCCATAAAACAAGTTGATATTGTGCGTCTCGCTCATCTAAGCGAATCTGTTTGTACATTTTTTCAATATCCGATAACATGACAATTGGGTGTGTCCGGAATCTGAGGATTATGTCAATGCTGGTACTCTGAACCACCGCGCCTACCTTTAGGCAGTCATTCAAAGAGATGCCTTTGCTTGTTTTTGCCGATGCGTTATACACTATTCTAACTTTAGTGGTCAAATTCGACTCCTTCACTACAGGATGATGTGCCAAAAAACAATGTTCTTTCTTTATTTTGCGTGCATTAATTTCTACCATTTGTCCTAATGTAATAGCTTCGCGCATATTTTCGATGTATTGTGTTTTTAATTCAAGATTTTTATCTAATTTTCGTTCTAATGAATGAAATTGTCGTTCTGCTTGTCTGCGGGATTCTCCTAAGTTTTTTATTTTTTCATTAAATGGCAATCGAACAATGTATCGCCCAGTGCCTGGGTCACGTTTTGTATTTTGTTTAAAATGTTCTTCGACTTGAAATTGCTCTTCTGATAAAAACGTTTCATTTTCTATTTCTTCAATTTCCCAAAATTTAGCGATGCTTCTATGCAATGAATTGTACGATAGCATACAATTATTTTTATCAATTAATTTTTCAGAATTGCCTACCCTTCCGGAAATAGTCCAACCTAATTTCGTTTTATGTAATCCAGCTTTATGGCCTGCTATTGGGATTGGACCTACGCATAAGAGGTCATAAAATAATTCTACTCCTAACAAAGCATCGATTTCCTTAGACTCAGAAAATTGTGGATCGGCCAGGTTTATTTTTTGAGGTATTATTAAACTTCGCTTATCGATTAATTTATTGGGTACGTGATTACATATTCGTGGTAAGACAAGAAATTTGACTTTTTCATGGTAATCATTGTATTTTGAATGTATTTCTGCTTCAATTGAATATTTTATGCGCGTTTCTAATTGGTTTAAACCTTCCACAGGTAAATCTATATTTTTTAATGGTAATTTTAAACGATCAGCAAATCCCTTTGTAATGAAATGAGACTGTGACCCATTATCTAACAATACGCGAGCGTGGAACATATCGCCATTGTTACCCTTTATGTTAACTAACGCAGTTGACAATAATACTTGGGTAGAGACTAATGCGCTATGCACTTTAATGCTTTCTTGTTTAACATTTGTTTGTTTGTTTGTTGTTTCTTGTTGTCTTGCCGATTATCGTGTTCTCTTTCATAATGAAGGAGCGTTTTATGTTTTTTACCACATTTTTTACATCCAGACCATTTACATTCGTCATTTCTATGCCCGGGGTGCAAACAATTGAATCACAAACGCGTGGATTTTATCTTTTCAGCGCGATCCTTAATTTCCATTCCTTTAAAAATCTCGCAACCGAATAATTTATGAGTCCCATTGCAAATAATACATGCTGTTGATTTTTGCGTCGTTGTGAATGTTTGTGTTTTATTCGAATGGTTTCGCGTTTTGGCTTGTATATTCGTATTATATGTCTTGTTTGTATTTATCGCCGCGACCTGCAATATCTGATACCGCTGTTCTCAGAAGTTCATGAATTCCTCCATAGTAGGCATTTGGGTTCCTGACAGCGATTTTTCCCATTCTTTATGCGTATATCTGTCTATTTTCGAAGTAATCGTATAAATTAATAATGTGTCCCATTTTTCGACGGGTTCTTTCAATGATTTTAATGCGCGTAGTTGAGTTCGTATCGCGTCTAATAATTTTCTCAACTCATCTGCTGACTCTCTTAAAATACTGGGTAATTTCATTAATATTTTCACGTGATTCTGAATGATTACTCTTTTCTTGTTAAAACGCTCATTTACTAATTTCCATGCGATAGCATAATTTTGATTCTAACGCGTTGATAACAAAGACTGCCTCTTCTTTCAAACATGATCTTAAAGAGTGTAATTTTTGAATATTAGAAAGACTATTTTTTTCGTCAACCATCGATTTAAACGAAGTATAAAAGTCTAGCCATTTATCGTATTTTCCGTCAAAGGTTAACAATTCTATTTTCGGTAAACGAATGCTGTTTGGGTTATTGTTCGCGTTCATGTTTGACTCCGAAGAAGCATTCGGTTGAAACATATCTCGGGCTCGACTTATCGTTGCATAATAAAGAGTTTCAAAGTCATCGAATTCATTTAACGTCTCGGTTGCTATTGCATCTATATTTGTTTGTTTCACTTCAAACTTATTTAAAATAGAATCGAATTTTTCTACGCGTAACTTGATTTCCGTTAATTTATTTTTGTTTTGCGGGTTATCTATAAAGTTTATAAATTTAGTGAGCTTGGTCTTGAGGACAGCTCTTTGTTTCTTTAATTGGGACAATTCCTCAGTGTTTGTCATTATTGACGCTATTTGAAATTTGTTTTAATAATTAGATCCTATCTGACTTAGATTAAATCGATGACCGAATTGAAAAAATTATTAATTCTGTTAGGGATGTGGGATTGGAGAGAGGGATTTGGAATGGAGAGCACTTCACACTTATCTGGTTGTAGCGTTGAATGATGAACTGTACTTCGTCGATCTTGGCGTAACTCCTTTGTTGACCTCGATGGAGTCTTTAGATCCACATAACAGCTGATATTGGCGTAACTCCTTTGACCTTGATGGAGTCTTTAGACCCACGTAACAGCTTATATCGTTGTAGCTTCTCTGACCTTGATGGAGTCTTTAGATCCACGTAACAGTTGATATCGTCGTAGCTCCTTTGACCTTGATGGAGTCTTTAGATCCACGTACTGCCTCTGCTCGCTTGTTATTGATGTAGAATCTTTTCCCAAATATGATGAATGAACGATGAATGTACGTTTTCTCGGGTCATATCCGGCTCAAAGGATCATGTTTTATTGTGTTCTTTGGCAAAACTCTGTATTGTATTTATTCCGGGGTTTGCGGAACTACTCGAATAATAAGCAGTCCATTTCCTTTTTTTATTTGCAAAAAATTTACTTTTATTTTTATACAGAAAACAGTACAATTCAGAACCGATTATATTTATCCACTGAAGGCAGAACAATATATATTTTTGTTTTATTGTTGTTTGTTTTTCGACAGCTATAGTAGACTACTATGATTAAGTTTTGTTTATACTGAACAGGTATTTTTTCCGATAGCTATAGCTAGACTACTTTGATGAAGTTTAGTTAATACTGAAAACGGGTTAAGTATTTATTTTTGAATAATTGTGAATGTTATTATTTTAAAGTGAATCAGCAATCTTCAACTACAAATACATTTATTTTTACAAACCGCAAACTGTTCGTTCATTTAGATATGTAAATTATACTGAAAACTCATTGTTGAACGGTTGGATAATGAAAAACGGTTGTAATCGAGCAATATCATAGCTAATGGTAGGATCAACTAAACTATAATTCAATAAATGAACAAATAGCTAATCTTTGTGAATCGAAAAACCTATCCTAAATTGTATAATAAAAAGTCAATATAATTAAACACTATGAAAGTTGTATTATTTATCAATACGATTATGCAAATAAACAGCTATTTTCTTATTTCATCTTAATTTATTTCTCTTATTGCTACCCAATTACCCAATTTGGCATAACAAAGACTGGATTCTAGGAACTAAGGACTATATGATCATTCAGCAAGGATTTCGCTTCGAGCAATTCGAAATTATGAAACTGTTAAACAATTACGTCCCTAGTATCTACTATATGTCACAAATACTGAGCACCATAGCATTTATGGCTAGCCTCGTTGGGCGTCACCCTGGTTTATTACTTTTTGCCCAGTTGGCTATGAGACACGAAGACGACGCAGGATTGATTTTAGGAACAATGGATGATCCTACCATTAGCTATGATATTGCTCGATTACAACCGTTTTTCATTATCCAACCGTTCAACAATGAGTTTTCAGTATAATTTACATATCTAAATGAACGTACAGTTTGCTGGTTTGTAAAAATAAATGTATTTGTAGTTGAACATTGCTGATTCACCTTAAAATAATTACATTCACAATTATTCTAAAAGCAATACTTAACCCGGTAATTGAACACACGACGACGACAATAATTCAAAAAGAAAAACAATACTCCGAGCGGGGATCGAACACACGACCCCTTGGTCGCGAGCTAGTAGCACTGCTACCTACACTGCACCGCTTCTATCAGACGTAAAAACTTACTAATCCATAAGCAACACTAAAAACTTTAGACGCGTTTTTCTAAAAAAAAAAAAGAGGGGGAGAGAGTGTTGCGGTCTAATATTTTAAGGATCGAATATTCTTGACGTCTTCTACTAATGTGCCAAATTTCATCCAAATCTGAGACTACAAAGCCGGAGCCTCTCCTAGTTAGTACAAACCAGATCGGAACTTTGCTTGTAACCGAAAATTACCATAAAAATCTTGAACAGAGTTCACTTGTGATAGATAGGGAGTTCGCTTGTAATTAATCTCCCTTAGTCTTAACACAAATTAGTTAACGAGTTCGCTTATGATTGAAATAACCTTTTCAACAAAGAAGGTAGGCTAAGCAATGCAAAGTAAGCACAAAAATATTTTATGGCAAAACCTGGAAACGTGCAAAAAGTTGCTTAAAATTGCAGAAAAGGAAATAAAGTTATAAAGTTCTATTTATTTAGGAATATAGAGCAACAAAGAAGGCATTGCATTTCCTTGGAACTGTAGCACAGATTCGGTGAGAACTTGCTAGTGAATGTGTAAGAATCAATAGCCAGATGAAATTTTAGTGAAAGACTTCCTGGTAAAGTAAAGTTTGCATTGTTTACGCTTTTATTTTCGATTGTCAGCATTGAGTGATGGGTAAAGCGCGCCAAAAATCGAAAATTTGCAACCAATTGAGTGTTAATGAAAAATGAAAATGAAGTTTAGTATTTGGCTTATGAAGAAATTACCGCCATTACACAGAACTGTGAAAAAGTTAATAAACTGTCACATTTACAAATTTGCAGCTTAGTTCTCCTACTAAAGCACCAAAACTATGTTCTCCACTAATCAAATACAAAAAATTTCAATAAAACTTGCTGCTATTGAAAATCTAAATTTGCAACCAATTGAGTGTTAATGAAAAATGAAAATGAAGTTTAGTATTTGCCTTATGAAGAAATTACCGCCATTACACAGAACTGTGAAAAAGTTAATAAACTGTCACATTTACAAATTTGCAGTTTAGTTCTCCTACTAAAGCATCAAAACTATGTTCTCCACTAATCAAATACAAAAAATTTCAATAAAACTTACTGCTATTGAAAATCTAAATGCCGCGTAGTTGCGTTTTTCCTGTTGATTGAGCAGCCCCAAATGCTTCGATCTGTTGCGTCTTTTGCATCGGGTACTCGCCAAATTCGTTGGTTTTATGCAGACTTGCGTAAAGTCAGCTGATTTTGACATGTACATGTACACGATTAACTTATACAAAATGGCTGGCTCGACTCTCTACATATGTGAAATTCAGCCTGGAATATGAATTTCAGCCTACTCTTTCGCACGCAGGTTTCGAAACGAAAACCAGAGCGTTCTTTCTAAAGAAGGGGTAACTTATGCGTTTATTTTGTCTCATGTTTATTTATTTCAGAGTGTCCGTGCTGTATATTCTTCATGTCATAATCTAGCAACGGGTTAATTAGAACCATTTGGAATCGCTTCTAAATCTGGCTATGCACCTATTATTTAAATTAGCTACTTTCGTGAGGTTATCCAAGAAGGGAGAGCTCAGAGTTAGCATTCGTCTTCGGGATAATGCCGGGCATTCACACATAAAATTTTTGGACAGTTTCTCTCTTCCGATCTGCAGCTCCAGCAGAAGTCGTTGAAGGGATCGCGCAATCGTTCTCTCGTCAGTACAGATATGACACAACTGAATGTTTTGTAATAACTGTTGTTTAACGGTCAACTTGTTTAAATGAATGATAAAATATTTTACCTAATGTCCAGCGACAAGCGCTAGTTCCGATGGCACGCGAAATGCCTATATTTCTAAAGCCTGCTGCCGCCGAATATGGCAGGAGAGCAATCCGTAGTAAAACACTTGCTAAATATGGCATTATGGTTTCTGACTTGACTCTAATTTTATTTCTAAATCTACAGCTCTTTTATTCTAAAATCTATGTACAGAAAACTTTCTGTAAAATTAAAAGTAAGGATGTAACTCTATGTACAGTTTCAAAAATCAATATACTCATTATGTGTGACCAAAATTAATTAATTTCATGAACAAATCGCGTTCCCACCGATAGTCGTGGTTTTTAGAGTCAATTTTTATGAGGTCATAAATGTTCCTTTCACACTCGTCTAGACGATGACCAGCCATGAGTTATTTATAGCATTACGCTGAGCAATGCAGCATGTGGAACATGGCAATTGTGCATGCTCGATCTAAATGTATCCTTATGGCTGATCGTCATTATGTGTGATTTAGGAAGTCTAGTCAGATTGAAGTGTACCCTTAGTACACTACAGTTTAGGAGTTGCTTGGTGCATTTGAAGCTCAATGCGGGTCAAGTTTATCTGGTTGTTCTACAGGTATATTCCAGTAGTCATGTCCTGTTTGCAGCCTCTGTGCAATGCTGCTTGAGTTCTAGCTTAAAAGAAGCTAGAAGATGACCGGCATAATGTACAAGTGTATAATCATGGAGCTCAGCTCCAGCATCTGCTTTACGGTTCCCATGTATATCCTTTTGGCCCGGTACCCAGTATAGGAGTACTTTACAATGAAACAACATCTCGTTCAATTGAGCATTTCATTACGATTTGGACTGAGAATGAGTTGAAAGGTGAACCGTATTTTTCTTTAAAGCTGGTACGTTTTGTGAGATTATTCTACATTAAATTTTTTGGAATTCAAGGCGAAAGTTTTAGTTAGTTTAGTTTAAAACAGGCCACCCCCATCAGCATTATAAATATCCTCAAGTTTATACCCAGACAACATAATGGACAACTGGCCTTAAACTGGTCAACGTCCTATTGATCAACATCTGGAGCTTCGCCAGTTATGCAATTGAATGTTATATTGTGCCTTTTAACCCATTTTTTAGCCATCCATTCGAGGCCGAAAATTCACAATATCCCATGTGGTTGGCAACTTGTTTTGCTTTCGCCTTAATAATTGGTCCTGAAATTGGAATATGCTGGCTTCTAGCCTCTATTTCTAAAATATGGAGTCTCCCTTTACATTCCAGCCAACGACTTCCTCAAACACTCAACATTATTATAAGGGGAATCACCGATTTGATTTCAATTTTCGTATGAATATTTGGTAGAACACGTTTTGTGTTCGCGTGTGAGCGGTTTTTTGTATCAAATGTACGCGTCCGTCCATTAGGGGGTCCGCTTGTTGGAGGTCAATTTGATCCCAAAACGAATCTAAAAACGTGTGTAAAGAAAATTTGTATGGGAGGTGTCCGCTGGCGGAGGTTTCACTGTATATTATTTTCTAATGCGAGATAAATCATCAATTTGATTCGTGTCAATTATTCCTCCATTACAAGTATGGGATTTTCAATACAAACTAATCCATGAGCCGCATTTCTAATGAAAATCAATTCATGAATTTTTCAACTGTACTCACAACACCAGAGCCGCAAACCAGATTTTTCAAGAAAATAGTTTCGAGGCTGAAGTTGATCACACACACACACTATATAAAAAAAAATATATGCAATGACAGTTTAAACGTTAAAATAATTCAGGAACAAAGTAAGCAATTCAAAAAAACTAGAAGCGCAAACTCCTTGCCAATATATAAAAATACGAATGTTTTTTCAATCGCAATTTGATTTTTGTTTTATCGTTAGTCATTTTGCCCCTTTTTTGTCAATAAATTAATCGGTTTGTAATTTGACTGATCGTGATATAAAGAAAGATATGACAATAGCTAATAAAAGCTGGTAAAATATTTCGCTACCAGGAGCACGACCTACTTATAAAGGATCCGAAAAAACAGTAGGGATATCTTGTCACTCAAATACTTGTAATACCATATTACATAGAACTGGCCAACATTTTTTAAAACTATTTATTTCAAGTGATAATATTGTTGTGAATATAGAAATAAAGAATATTCAATTGCAAACGTTGAATCGTTCAACCATTACACATTGTCGAAACAGCAATCAACCCTCTTGTCCAAAGTCCTCTGTGAATTTTCTAAGCTTTTTTAAATCATCCTCATTTACCGTAGGCTTTGTACGGGATATTGATTTTATCATATCTGCCTACAATTAAAAAGTAACTTTAAATACCAACAATACAATAATTGATCCTTTTTACCATGGTTACCGGGGGTTCATACAACTTGTCGCTTGGCACCTCCATCCAAGTCATTTCCTTCGCACCAGGATCGCCTGGAGAGCAGGGAGTTAGTAGGTCATTGCATTCCATGGTTTTTTCAATAGGAGATGGACCGACAATTAGCTAGACAAGAATAAAAAGAAATAAGTTAACAATTACATTGTAGTTTGGATTTATTTGAAATAATAATAGAGTGTCACACATTTTTCGTCGACATGCCTCAATTCGCAGACCACCAGCCGAAGGTATCACCAATTTGAATGCACTTCGACCAAAAGTTTATCCTGCGAATAATGCCGCAAAACGTCGACCACATGATGGCGGACACGGGTAAAAACATTCATCCCGACTAGCTAGCCGAGTCGTGGGTTCCAAAAGTCAACCACGAAAATCCGCTGACATATCGACGAGCAGATCTCAAAACATAAAACTATTCACAATTCATTGTTGAAATTTTCAAATTTTTATTCGCTTCGTATTCAAATATTAATAATTATTGATAACATATTATTATTTTTAAAAACAATGGATAGAAAGCGACTAAAAAATGTATCTGAAGCTTTTGCACAAAAACCGTGTCACCAAAAAAGCATGAAAAACGCTACGAATCGTTTAGATTAGTTTTTTTCAACTACATAGGAATACATTTTTCGCAATTATGTCAATATGAAATTCAGTCACCGTAATTATATTGCTTGATAATTTTTTGTGCAACTCTGACTTAATTTCTGTGTATATTCCATAGTGAAACCTTGTCATATCCTCTTGAGGGCCCGCGTGAGCTGCCATAAGGTGATTATATTTTTGCCTTATAGTTTCTCCTTAATTAGTGATGACAGTTTTCTTCTTTCCAGCTGGTACAGAGACGACTCTGATGTTTAGGATCGTTGTCCTCTTGCAGAATCTAATCGCGATTGTCGGCTCCTTATGTATAAACTCTCAGCAGATTTAAGCAAATCATTTTTATAAAGCTCGATCATTAATTCAGCATTCAGGGGTTTCGTAAAAACGATAAGCTTCCGAATCCCCTTTCCGATAAACATCTGTAAAGGTGCATCTTTGTCGGTTGTTCTTCTGTCCACCGTAAAAACGTTTCGGTATTTTTCATCGAGGCTCTCCAGTAATTACATAGAACAAATGAAGATTCATCATCACGTTGCTCCAAATTTCGCTTGGCCCAATTTAGTCTCTTTCCGATATGATTTTCGATCAACAACGGCTTTGCAATCGTCCTTCTACTTTTCATGCCAGATTCTTGCGATCTCCGTCTTATCGTACTAGCCGATACACGAACACCTATGTTCAGCAGCGTCTGTCTCGCATGTCGTAGACTCAGTGCCGGGTTATGCTCAAACAAGTTAAAGATGACCTTTTCTAGCTTTTTAGAGGTTGCTCTTTTAGGACCTCTACCTGTCTCATCGTCAACATTACCAGACTCTATAAAAATCTTAACCCACTTACAGCAGGTGCGAAACTTATTCTTGGTCCTTTTGGATGACTTACCAAGAGCCGCCTTTTATAAATGACTCTCATATTGCCGCCTTTTATATATGACCCGCAGATTGGTATGACACTTTATCTCCCCAGTATCGAAAGGCACTAAATATCCGCACTAAACGCGTAGTGCTTATATACAGCATGAATTTATTTGCCAAAGTATTTAAGTTTACGAGATAAAATTGAGATATATTTAGCGACACGTATTTGTCAAACACAGTGCAACATCCTTGTCCTTGAGTTAAAGAGTTGTCTCGTCGACAATATGAGGCTGGAGAATAAACAGCCACCAATAAATGAAATGTTGGAAATCGAACGTTTTGGCACGATAAATCGAATATCCGCTGTGCGCTACTACACGCATATATAACATGTAACTTTTTCTCTCGCGTCGTAATTTAATCCGAACTTGTTGCCTCTCAGAGCAAAAATTTTATTATAATCGTTTTACAATTATTCCCATTTTCATTTTGTTAATTACCCTGTATGATAATCTGACGTTATTCGGTAACGCTAGGAAGCCTATTTCTGTCTTCCATGATTTCTTGCCACGGCTTTTGTCACCAAGCGTTAACTGTAGGTGGTACACTGTTATCGAAGAATACATAAACAAGAGCTTTAAGTGATGTTATATTCGTCCTCTTTTTAGAAAGCTTGTGAATTCGGTGCTTTGTCACCACACTGAGGAGCTTTACCATCAATGACCTTTCTTTGGCACGGAACATCTGGAACAGGGTTTTTCACTTTTGCTAAAGAAGTTCTTCAAGATATTTGCTTCCAAACAATCCAAACTCATCTTTAGACTTCTCTGCCTTAAATGCTTGTCCATCTATCTAGCTTTTGAATTTTGCAGGGATAAGACCAGTTGTCTCGTGGTGGGAAGATGGTGACTTTTCAAAACCACTTCGAGCGGATTTTAAAATTTTTGAAATAATTAATGGCTGTGTTTATCTTTGAACTTTCAATCCGTTTTGCAACGAAACAACATTAAAATACTTTTATTTTGATTCTTGTTTTATGCCTGAAAAACTTAAAGCTCATTTTTAATTGAACCGACCTTTACGTTGATAGTGTTTTAAATTTCAAGCATTTATGACTGAAAGCCAGTTGCCTTTATTTCCATAAAGGCAACTTTTAATCATTTATTCTAACTAAACAATAAGTAAAAATATCAGCGTAAAAGCACTATATGATATTGATTTTGAAGAGCTACACAGTTGAAAGTAAACTGGAACACTTAATTGGAGAGCGAAATAATAGATCATGGAGAGTTGTCATGTAGAACATGTAGAGTTATCCAGAATAGTGACCTCAAAAAATAATTCCATTCCAAGCATTTTTCATCTTCATCCACGTGGAAATTGATTGATTACAACAACTCCCAAGTGGCAGTCATAAAAACAGGAACCGTCAAAATTCAATGCTGTAGTCTGAAGCTTATTCACATCTTCAAATTTGACCAATATGAAGTCTTCTTGAGCGAAGTTTCCTCCCAATTCAGAGAACACATCCCTGCAAGGAATCCCTTCTGAACATAAATTGGCACAAATTCAAAATTTAATAAGATAATTTTTAAGACAGCAAGATAATTCCGATAATTTAAAACAGATTAAACTCTTTGACGTTTTGTAATGAGAAGTGTATATATGCCACGACGTAATAACGGATAAACCGACTACTTCAAGACTTAGAGCTCCCGTTGCGCGCCATTCGTAATTAAATGTGGCGTGTGCGAATGATATCGCGAAAATAAATTCAAGTCAACAAGACTTTCGTCTGGTTGATCTCATGGACGTTCAGTCCCGGACACGAGCCAACGAATCCTTTTGTCGTGAAAACTAATGGGGTTCGGTTTCTATCTAGCTAAAGATAAGCTGGCTGCTGACCGACAAGCTCGGTTTGGCACTTAATGCCGTAGGTGCGTGGCCATCTAATTGACCAATTACAAATTTCGACCGAAAAGCAACAATTCAAAACCTCAAAACTCTCGCGCGCATGCCCAGAAAAGACGGCGATCAAGGCTTACCCGAGAGTACTAAAACCATACATATAAATCAGGAAACTAAAGAACGGTAAAATAAACGATACAGATACGAACGGTAAAATAAACGATACGGATACGACGACGACCTTTAGCATAATACATCAGGCGCAGATGTTGTTGCTTGGGCCCGGCCTACCATGGCCACTACTTCAATGCAAGTTATTCGCAAAACGTTCTCTACTTATATAGGAAGTTTTTGGTCAAAAATTGCTTTAACTACCAATTTTTAGCCTTTTGAAAACGATTTAAGTGTCAACGGATTTGGATTTCTAAAAAATTCTCCCTTGTATGACTTTGTGTCGAGATAAATAAAATTTAAACTGTTTCAGATCATCAAACTCAATCTAACAAGATAATTTTTTTAACAAGTGAGCGATTTAGAGAATTTAATACACGAGCAGAACACAACTAGAAAATTTCTTAGGCTCGACAAAGGATCCATTAGATAAAATAGACAAAAGCGAAATTTACGAAATATCATGCTCTCAATGCGATGAGTTACATCGGACAAAAAGATCTCTTGGAATTCGTTTCAGTGAGCACATAAAGGAAGCAAGTAATGTGAAAAAGGTGGAATAAATCACTTCAGGTCAAGATTAGTAGATCACATGGTGCATGAGGACCATAAGCGGATGTGGACATCGTCAGAATGACCGCGGACAATAGGAAGCTCGACACGGCCGAAAGTGTGGAAATTTTCAAATGCAGAAGGGAAGACCTGCTGAACACTGATTCAGGTAACGACTTTACCTGGTTGTTTAAATTGTTGAAACACGAGCATAGTAATTAAGTTAATCTGTAACCAGTCCTCAACACTTAAACCATTAGGAGATGTAATTTCATCTGTAGATTTTTAAAAATGTTTGTATAAATATCTTGAAGTAGAATTAGGAAATGAACCCATTCACCACTGATGAAGTCCTCAACAACAAACAATTTGTTTGGAATTAATTTAAAAATAAAGTAGAATAAAAGGAAATTTTTTGGGTGTCTCAACAATATATATGTCTATCTTTTCGTTCTACATAGATTTTTGGTTGGATTATAATTCACAATTTGCATGATATTACTTTGTTCACTATATTGCTTCTTTACTGTTGCATACGACACAATATCTATGTCTATTTTTTCGTTCTACATATATTTTTGGTTGGATTAAAATTCACAATTCAGGTGTTTGCAAAACATCATGTGAATATTTACATTAGTAGACAATAGACTATTTCTAGGAAAACGGTTCTCCGACTGATGATAATATCGGTAAAGGCAGTTAAAGCCCATTGATTTTGAAAGCGAGTGTGTTGAAGATAGTTTACGATTTATAGCAGATCGGCTTTAACAGGTAAAAGAATATAGTGGAGCAAAATATTTATTATTTTTATTGCTGCTGTTATTTTGACCAATAATGTTGACTTTGAGTCCATTAATGTTGGTATTAAACTAAAATTTTCATCAAAAATTCTCTTTTCCTCTCTCTCAGAAAGCATTAAACTAAATACAGTCTAAACAATACAACTATTTCCCATGTTTAGCAATGATCAAACAATCAGCAGTTCCTCTTCAAATTCTTTTTATTAATGCCTGCAAAATAACTAGCGAATTTATTTGTAATCTTCCTCCATGCCTTTTTTATGGTATAAACGCGATTGACTACATCAGTGGTTCTTAACCTTTTTGACTGGCGACCCAAAGTACGAATATATTTGAAGTACGCGACCCTTATCTAATTTTTTTTTTTATTTTCCAGTGACAGGTACTAAAATGATATATCATGTTATTTTATAGGATGTAGTTGTAAAATTAGAAATAAACAACTTTATTTAAATGTTCTGTATTAAAATCAGACAATTCAGCATTAAAACAGGTAAAAAAATTACGGCAAAATAATTAGTGACTACCCTGGTGTTGTAATTTTGAGCAAAGATCATGTTAACGAGTTATGTTTATAAAAAGTGCACACCGCATGTCATGCTGAGGATCCAACCTATTCCTGTACTTATTCTTCATAACAGCAAGGCATGAAAAACCTGCTTCACATAAATAAGTAGTTGGGAAAGGTAGCAGGGCTTTTTCAACTTCATTGCTCAGAAAAGGCTTCCCAGATAATTGTGCCCAAATTTTGTGAGACTCGTTCTGGCAAATCTCTCTTTTAAAACTGCATCACCTTGCATTTCGAGCAATTCTTCTTGTAATCCAGCTGAATCGTTTTCAACGCCTATTACATCTACTTCAAATGGATTTCTTACCCAACTGTATTTCACGATATGAACATTTTGTGGAATATATCTTTCCATTTCATTTTCAAGTTTTCTCAAATGTTCTAAACAAATAGGCATGGTCTCCACGAAAATACGGTTGCCGCTAAGATTAAGATCTTCCAAAAACAAATTTAATGTTAGAAACGCTGCCAATTGACATTGAGCAATTTAATTTTGCCAAAGTTTTGTTTTGTTTTTAAAAACAGTAATTTTTTCATGTCTACTACAGTGCGATTTCGACCTTGCATTTCAGTGTTCAACTGATTCAAGTGGTGGAAAATATCACCCAAATATGCCAATTTAGCCATCCATTTGTTGTCACTGAAGCGATCAGCACATTCGTGTCTTTTATCTGTCAAAAATATTTCTATTTGTTTTAAGAGAAAGAACTCTAGCTAGCATCTTTCCGCGGGATAGCCAGCGGATATCGACACGGCCGAAAGTGTGGAAATTTTCAAACGCAGAAGGGAAGACCTGCTGAACACTGATTCAGGTAACGGCTTTACCTGGTTGTTTAAATTGTTTAAACACGAGCATAGTAATTAAGTTAATCTGTAACCAGTCCTCAACACTTAAACCATTAGGAGATGTAATTTCATCCGTAGATTTTTAAAAATGTTTGTATAAATATCTCGAAGTAGAATTAGGAAATGAACCCATTCATCACTGATGAAGTCCTCAACAACAAACAATTTGTTTGGAATTAATTTAAAAATAAAGTAGAATAAAAGGAAAATTTTTGGGTGTCTCAACAATATATATGTCTATCTTTTCGTTCTACATAGATTTTTGGTTGGATTAAAATTCACAAATTCCAAAATTCACAATTTGCATGATATTACTTTGTTCACTATATTGCTTCTTTACTGTTGCATACGACACAATATCTATGTCTATTTTTTCGTTCTACATATATTTTTGGTTGGATTAAAATTCACAATTCAGGTGTTTGCAAAACATCATGTGAATATTTACATTAGTAGACAATAGACTATTTCTAGGAAAACGGTTCTCCGACTGATGATAATATCGGTAAAGGCAGTTAAAGCCCATTGATTTTGAAAGCGAGTGTGTTGAAGATAGTTTACGATTTATAGCAGATCGGCTTTAATAGGTAAAAGAATATAGTGGAGCAAAATATTTATTATTTTTATTGCTGCTGTTATTTTGACCAATAATGTTGACTTTGAGTCCATTAATGTTGGTATTAAACTAAAATTTTCATCAAAAATTCTCTTTTCCTCTCTCTCAGAAAGCATTAAACTAAATACAGTCTAAACAATACAACTATTTCCCATGTTTAGCAATGATCAAACAATCAGCAGTTCCTCTTCAAATTCTTTTTATTAATGCCTGCAAAATAACTAGCGAATTTATTTGTAATCTTCCTCCATGCCTTTTTTATGGTATAAACGCGATTGACTACATCAGTGGTTCTTAACCTTTTTGACTGGCGACCCAAACTACGAATATATTTGAAGTACGCGACCCTTATCTAATTTTTTTATTTTATTTTCCAGTGACAGGTACTAAAATGATATATTATGTTATTTTATAGGATGTAGTTGTAAAATTAGAAATAAACAACTTTATTTAAATGTTCTGTATTAAAATCAGACAATTCAGCATTAAAACAGGTAAAAAAAATTACGGCAAAATAATTAGTGACTACCCTGGTGTTGTATTTTTGAGCAAAGATCATGTATACGAGTTATGTTTATAAAAAGTGCACACCGCATGTCATGCTGAGGATTCAACCTATTCCTGTACTTATTCTTCATAACAGCAAGGCATGAAAATCCTGCTTCACATAAAGAAGTAGTTGGGAAAGGTAGCAGGGCTTTTTCAACTTCATTGCTCAGAACAGGCTTCCCAGATAATTGTGCCCAAATTTTGTGAGACTCGTTCTGGCAAATCTCTCTTTTAAAACTGCATCACCTTGCATTTCGAGCAATTCTTCTTGTAATCCAGCTGAATCGTTTTCAACGCCTATTACATCTACTTCAAATGGATTTCTTACCCAACTGTATTTCACGATATGAACATTTTGTGGAATATATCTTTCCATTTCATTTTCAAGTTTTCTCAAATGTTCTAAACAAATAGGCATGGTCTCCACGAAAATACGGTTGCCGTTAAGATTAAAATCTTCCAAAAACAAATTTAATGTTGGAAACGCTGCCAATTGACATTGAGCAATTTAATTTTGCCAAAGTTTTGTTTTGTTTTTAAAAACAGTAATTTTTTCATGTCTACTACAGTGCGATTTCGACCTTGCATTTCAGTGTTCAACTGATTCAAGTGGTGGAAAATATCACCCAAATATGCCAATTTAGCCATCCATTTGTTGTCACTGAAGCCATCAGCACATTCGTGTCTTTTATCTGTCAAAAACATTTCTATTTGTTTTAAGAGAAAGAACTCTAGCTAGCATCTTTCCGCGGGATAGCCAGCGGATATCGACACGGCCGAAAGTGTGGAAATTTTCAAACGCAGAAGGGAAGACCTGCTGAACACTGATTCAGGTAACGGCTTTACCTGGTTGTTTAAATTGTTTAAACACGAGCATAGTAATTAAGTTAATCTGTAACCAGTCCTCAACACTTAAACCATTAGGAGATGTAATTTCATCCGTAGATTTTTTAAAATGTTTGTATAAATATCTCGAAGTAGAATTAGGAAATGAACCCATTCATCACTGATGAAGTCCTCAACAACAAACAATTTGTTTGAAATTAATTTAAAAATAAAGTAGAATAAAAGGAAAATTTTTGGGTGTCTCAACAATATATGTGTCTATCTTTTCGTTCTACATAGATTTTTGGATGGATTAAAATTCACAAATTCCAAAATTCACAATTTGCATGATATTACTTTGTTCACTATATTGCTTCTTTACTGTTGCATACGACACAATATCTATGTCTATTTTTTCGTTCTACATATATTTTTGGTTGGATTAAAATTCACAATTCAGGTGTTTGCAAAACATCATGTGAATATTTACATTAGTAGACAATAGACTATTTCTAGGAAAACGGTTCTCCGACTGATGATAATATCGGTAAAGGCAGTTAAAGCCCATTGATTTTGAAAGCGAGTGTGTTGAAGATAGTTTACGATTTATAGCAGATCGGCTTTAACAGGTAAAAGAATATAGTGGAGCAAAATATTTATTATTTTTATTGCTGCTGTTATTTTGACCAATAATGTTGACTTTGAGTCCATTAATGTTGGTATTAAACTAAAATTTTCATCAAAAATTCTCTTTTCCTCTCTCTCAGAAAGCATTAAACTAAATACAGTCTAAACAATACAACTATTTCCCATGTTTAGCAATGATCAAACAATCAGCAGTTCCTCTTCAAATTCTTTTTATTAATGCCTGCAAAATAACTAGCGAATTTATTTGTAATCTTCCTCCATGCCTTTTTTATGGTATAAACGCGATTGACTACATCAGTGGTTCTTAACCTTTTTGACTGGCGACCCAAAGTACGAATATATTTGAAGTACGCGACCCTTATCTAATTTTTTATTTTATTTTCCAGTGACAGGTACTAAAATGATATATTATGTTATTTTATAGGATGTAGTTGTAAAATTAGAAATAAACAACTTTATTTAAATGTTCTGTATTAAAATCAGACAATTCAGCATTAAAACAGGTAAAAAAAATTACGGCAAAATAATTAGTGACTACCCTGGTGTTGTATTTTTGAGCAAAGATCATGTATACGAGTTATGTTTATAAAAAGTGCACACCGCATGTCATGCTGAGGATCCAACCTATTCCTGTACTTATTCTTCATAACAGCAAGGCATGAAAAACCTGCTTCACATAAATAAGTAGTTGCGAAAGGTAGCAGGGCTTTTTCAACTTCATTGCTCAGAACAGGCTTCCCAGATAATTGTGCCCAAATTTTGTGAGACTCGTTCTGGCAAATCTCTCTTTTAAAACTGCATCACCTTGCATTTCGAGCAATTCTTCTTGTAATCCAGCTGAATCGTTTTCAACGCCTATTACATCTACTTCAAATGGATTTCTTACCCAACTGTATTTCACGATATGAACATTTTGTGGAATATATCTTTCCATTTCATTTTCAAGTTTTCTCAAATGTTCTAAACAAATAGGCATGGTCTCCACGAAAATACGGTTGCCGTTAAGATTAAAATCTTCCAAAATCAAATTTAATGTTGGAAACGCTGCCAATTGACATTGAGCAATTTAATTTTGCCAAAGTTTTGTTTTGTTTTTAAAAACAGTAATTTTTTCATGTCTACTACAGTGCGATTTCGACCTTGCATTTCAGTGTTCAACTGATTCAAGTAGTGGAAAATATCACCCAAATATGCCAATTTAGCCATCCATTTGTTGTCACTGAAGCGATCAGCACATTCGTGTCTTTTATCTGTCAAAAACATTTCTATTTGTTTTAAGAGAAAGAACTCTAGCTAGCATCTTTCCGCGGGATAGCCAGCGGATATCGACACGGACGAAAGTGTGGAAATTTTCAAACGCAGAAGGGAAGACCTGCTGAACACTGATTCAGGTAACGACTTTACCTGGTTGTTTAAATTGTTGAAACACGAGCATAGTAATTAAGTTAATCTGTAACCAGTCCTCAACACTTAAACCATTAGGAGATGTAATTTCATCCGTAGATTTTTAAAAATGTTTGTATAAATATCTCGAAGTAGAATTAGGAAATGAACCCATTCATCACTGATGAAGTCCTCAACAACAAACAATTTGTTTGAAATTAATTTAAAAATAAAGTAGAATAAAAGGAAATTTTTTGGGTGTCTCAACAATATATATGTCTATCTTTTCGTTCTACATAGATTTTTGGTTGGATTAAAATTCACAAATTCCAAAATTCACAATTTGCATGATATTACTTTGTTCACTATATTGCTTCTTTACTGTTGCATACGACACAATATCTATGTCTATTTTTTCGTTCTACATATATTTTTGGTTGGATTAAAATTCACAATTCAGGTGTTTGCAAAACATCATGTGAATATTTACATTAGTAGACAATAGACTATTTCTAGGAAAACGGTTCTCCGACTGATGATAATATCGGTAAAGGCAGTTAAAGCCCATTGATTTTGAAAGCGAGTGTGTTGAAGATAGTTTATGATTTATAGCAGATTGGCGTTAATAGGTAAAAGAATATAGTGGAGCAAAATATTTATTATTTTTATTGCTGCTGTTATTTTGACCAATAATGTTGACTTTGAGTCCATTAATGTTGGTATTAAACTAAAATTTTCATCAAAAATTCTCTTTTCCTCTCTCTCAGAAAGCATTAAACTAAATACAGTCTAAACAATACAACTATTTCCCATGTTTAGCAATGATCAAACAATCAGCAGTTCCTCTTCAAATTCTTTTTATTAATGCCTGCAAAATAACTAGCGAATTTATTTGTAATCTTCCTCCATGCCTTTTTTATGGTATAAACGCGATTGACTACATCAGTGGTTCTTAACCTTTTTGACTGGCGACCCAAAGTACGAATATATTTGAAGTACGCGACCCTTATCTAATTTTTTATTTTATTTTCCAGTGACAGGTACTAAAATGATATATTATGTTATTTTATAGGATGTAGTTGTAAAATTAGAAATAAACAACTTTATTTAAATGTTCTGTATTAAAATCAGACAATTCAGCATTAAAACAGGTAAAAAAAATTACGGCAAAATAATTAGTGACTACCCGGTGTTGTATTTTTGAGCAAAGATCATGTATACGAGTTATGTTTATAAAAAGTGCACACCGCATGTCATGCTGAGGATCCAACTTATTCCTGTACTTATTCTTCATAACAGCAAGGCATGAAAAACCTGCTTCACATAAATAAGTAGTTGGGAAAGGTAGCAGGGCTTTTTCAACTTCATTGCTCAGAACAGGCTTCCCAGATAATTGTGCCCAAATTTTGTGAGACTCGTTCTGGCAAATCTCTCTTTTAAAACTGCATCACCTTGCATTTCGAGCAATTCTTCTTGTAATCCAGCTGAATCGTTTTCAACGCCTATTACATCTACTTCAAATGGATTTCTTACCCAACTGTATTTCACGATATGAACATTTTGTGGAATATATCTTTCCATTTCATTTTCAAGTTTTCTCAAATGTTCTAAACAAATAGGCATGGTCTCCACGAAAATACGGTTGCCGTTAAGATTAAAATCTTCCAAAAACAAATTTAATGTTGGAAACGCTGCCAATTGACATTGAGCAATTTAATTTTGCCAAAGTTTTGTTTTGTTTTTAAAAACAGTAATTTTTTCATGTCTACTACAGTGCGATTTCGACCTTGCATTTCAGTGTTCAACTGATTCAAGTGGTGGAAAATATCACCCAAATATGCCAATTTAGCCATCCATTTGTTGTCACTGAAGCCATCAGCACATTCGTGTCTTTTATCTGTCAAAAACATTTCTATTTGTTTTAAGAGAAAGAACTCTAGCTAGCATCTTTCCGCGGGATAGCCAGCGGATATCGACACGGCCGAAAGTGTGGAAATTTTCAAACGCAGAAGGGAAGACCTGCTGAACACTGATTCAGGTAACGGCTTTACCTGGTTGTTTAAATTGTTGAAACACGAGCATAGTAATTAAGTTAATCTGTAACCAGTCCTCAACACTTAAACCATTAGGAGATGTAATTTCATCCGTAGATTTTTAAAAATGTTTGTATAAATATCTCGAAGTAGAATTAGGAAATGAACCTATTCATCACTGATGAAGTCCTCAACAACAAACAATTTGTTTGAAATTAATTTAAAAATAAAGTAGAATAAAAGGAAAATTTTTGGGTGTCTCAACAATATATATGTCTATCTTTTCGTTCTACATAGATTTTTGGTTGGATTAAAATTCACAAATTCCAAAATTCACAATTTGCATGATATTACTTTGTTCACTATATTGCTTCTTTACTGTTGCATACGACACAATATCTATGTCTATTTTTTCGTTCTACATATATTTTTGGTTGGATTAAAATTCACAATTCAGGTGTTTGAAAAACATCATGTGAATATTTACATTAGTAGACAATAGACTATTTCTAGGAAAACGGTTCTCCGACTGATGATAATATCGGTAAAGGCAGTTAAAGCCCATTGATTTTGAAAGCGAGTGTGTTGAAGATAGTTTACGATTTATAGCAGATCGGCTTTAACAGGTAAAAGAATATAGTGGAGCAAAATATTTATTATTTTTATTGCTGCTGTTATTTTGACCAATAATGCTGACTTTTAGTCCATTAATGTTGGTATTAAACTAAAATTTTCATCAAAAATTCTCTTTTCCTCTCTCTCAGAAAGCATTAAACTAAATACAGTCTAAACAATACAACTATTTCCCATGTTTAGCAATGATCAAACAATCAGCAGTTCCTCTTCAAATTCTTTTTATTAATGCCTGCAAAATAACTAGCGAATTTATTTGTAATCTTCCTCCATGCCTTTTTATGGTATAAACGCGATTGACTACATCAGTGGTTCTTAACCTTTTTGACTGGCGACCCAAAGTACGAATATATTTGAAGTACGCGACCCTTATCTATTTTTTTATTTTATTTTCCAGTGACAGGTACTAAAATGATATATTATGTTATTTTATAGGATGTAGTTGTAAAATTAGAAATAAACAACTTTATTTAAATGTTCTGTATTAAAATCAGACAATTCAGCATTAAAACAGGTAAAAAAAATTACGGCAAAATAATTAGTGACTACCCTGGTGTTGTATTTTTGAGCAAAGATCATGTATACGAGTTATGTTTATAAAAAGTGCACACCGCATGTCATGCTGAGGATTCAACCTATTCCTGTACTTATTCTTCATAACAGCAAGGCATGAAAATCCTGCTTCACATAAAGAAGTAGTTGGGAAAGGTAGCAGGGCTTTTTCAACTTCATTGCTCAGAACAGGCTTCCCAGATAATTGTGCCCAAATTTTGTGAGACTCGTTCTGGCAAATCTCTCTTTTAAAACTGCATCACCTTGCATTTCGAGCAATTCTTCTTGTAATCCAGCTGAATCGTTTTCAACGCCTATTACATCTACTTCAAATGGATTTCTTACCCAACTGTATTTCACGATATGAACATTTTGTGGAATATATCTTTCCATTTCATTTTCAAGTTTTCTCAAATGTTCTAAACAAATAGGCATGGTCTCCACGAAAATACGGTTGCCGTTAAGATTAAAATCTTCCAAAAACAAATTTAATGTTGGAAACGCTGCCAATTGACATTGAGCAATTTAATTTTGCCAAAGTTTTGTTTTGTTTTTAAAAACAGTAATTTTTTCATGTCTACTACAGTGCGATTTCGACCTTGCATTTCAGTGTTCAACTGATTCAAGTAGTGGAAAATATCACCCAAATATGCCAATTTAGCCATCCATTTGTTGTCACTGAAGCGATCAGCACATTCGTGTCTTTTATCTGTCAAAAACATTTCTATTTGTTTTAAGAGAAAGAACTCTAGCTAGCATCTTTCCGCGGGATAGCCAGCGGATATCGACACGGACGAAAGTGTGGAAATTTTCAAACGCAGAAGGGAAGACCTGCTGAACACTGATTCAGGTAACGACTTTACCTGGTTGTTTAAATTGTTGAAACACGAGCATAGTAATTAAGTTAATCTGTAACCAGTCCTCAACACTTAAACCATTAGGAGATGTAATTTCATCCGTAGATTTTTAAAAATGTTTGTATAAATATCTCGAAGTAGAATTAGGAAATGAACCCATTCATCACTGATGAAGTCCTCAACAACAAACAATTTGTTTGAAATTAATTTAAAAATAAAGTAGAATAAAAGGAAAATTTTTGGGTGTCTCAACAATATATATGTCTATCTTTTCGTTCTACATAAATTTTTGGTTGGATTAAAATTCACAAATTCCAAAATTCACAATTTGCATGATATTACTTTGTTCACTATATTGCTTCTTTACTGTTGCATACGACACAATATCTATGTCTATTTTTTCGTTCTACATATATTTTTGGTTGGATTAAAATTCACAATTCAGGTGTTTGCAAAACATCATGTGAATATTTACATTAGTAGACAATAGACTATTTCTAGGAAAACGGTTCTCCGACTGATGATAATATCGGTAAAGGCAGTTAAAGCCCATTGATTTTGAAAGCGAGTGTGTTGAAGATAGTTTACGATTTATAGCAGATCGGCTTTAACAGGTAAAAGAATATAGTGGAGCAAAATATTTATTATTTTTATTGCTGCTGTTATTTTGACCAATAATGTTGACTTTGAGTCCATTAATGTTGGTATTAAACTAAAATTTTCATCAAAAATTCTCTTTTCCTCTCTCTCAGAAAGCATTAAACTAAATACAGTCTAAACAATACAACTATTTCCCATGTTTAGCAATGATCAAACAATCAGCAGTTCCTCTTCAAATTCTTTTTATTAATGCCTGCAAAATAACTAGCGAATTTATTTGTAATCTTCCTCCATGCCTTTTTTATGGTATAAACGCGATTGACTACATCAGTGGTTCTTAACCTTTTTGACTGGTGACCCAAAGTACGAATATATTTGAAGTACGCGACCCTTATCTAATTTTTTATTTTATTTTCCAGTGACAGGTACTAAAATGATATATTATGTTATTTTATAGGATGTAGTTGTAAAATTAGAAATAAACAACTTTATTTAAATGTTCTGTATTAAAATCAGACAATTCAGCATTAAAACAGGTAAAAAAAATTACGGCAAAATAATTAGTGACTACCCTGGTGTTGTATTTTTGAGCAAAGATCATGTATACGAGTTATGTTTATAAAAAGTGCACACCGCATGTCATGCTGAGGATCCAACCTATTCCTGTACTTATTCTTCATAACAGCAAGGCATGAAAAACCTGCTTCACATAAATAAGTAGTTGCGAAAGGTAGCAGGGCTTTTTCAACTTCATTGCTCAGAACAGGCTTCCCAGATAATTGTGCCCAAATTTTGTGAGACTCGTTCTGGCAAATCTCTCTTTTAAAACTGCATCACCTTGCATTTCGAGCAATTCTTCTTGTAATCCAGCTGAATCGTTTTCAACGCCTATTACATCTACTTCAAATGGATTTCTTACCCAACTGTATTTCACGATATGAACATTTTGTGGAATATATCTTTCCATTTCATTTTCAAGTTTTCTCAAATGTTCTAAACAAATAGGCATGGTCTCCACGAAAATACGGTTGCCGTTAAGATTAAAATCTTCCAAAATCAAATTTAATGTTGGAAACGCTGCCAATTGACATTGAGCAATTTAATTTTGCCAAAGTTTTGTTTTGTTTTTAAAAACAGTAATTTTTTCATGTCTACTACAGTGCGATTTCGACCTTGCATTTCAGTGTTCAACTGATTCAAGTAGTGGAAAATATCACCCAAATATGCCAATTTAGCCATCCATTTGTTGTCACTGAAGCGATCAGCACATTCGTGTCTTTTATCTGTCAAAAACATTTCTATTTGTTTTAAGAGAAAGAACTCTAGCTAGCATCTTTCCGCGGGATAGCCAGCGGATATCGACACGGACGAAAGTGTGGAAATTTTCAAACGCAGAAGGGAAGACCTGCTGAACACTGATTCAGGTAACGACTTTACCTGGTTGTTTAAATTGTTGAAACACGAGCATAGTAATTAAGTTAATCTGTAACCAGTCCTCAACACTTAAACCATTAGGAGATGTAATTTCATCCGTAGATTTTTAAAAATGTTTGTATAAATATCTCGAAGTAGAATTAGGAAATGAACCCATTCATCACTGATGAAGTCCTCAACAACAAACAATTTGTTTGAAATTAATTTAAAAATAAAGTAGAATAAAAGGAAATTTTTTGGGTGTCTCAACAATATATATGTCTATCTTTTCGTTCTACATAGATTTTTGGTTGGATTAAAATTCACAAATTCCAAAATTCACAATTTGCATGATATTACTTTGTTCACTATATTGCTTCTTTACTGTTGCATACGACACAATATCTATGTCTATTTTTTCGTTCTACATATATTTTTGGTTGGATTAAAATTCACAATTCAGGTGTTTGCAAAACATCATGTGAATATTTACATTAGTAGACAATAGACTATTTCTAGGAAAACGGTTCTCCGACTGATGATAATATCGGTAAAGGCAGTTAAAGCCCATTGATTTTGAAAGCGAGTGTGTTGAAGATAGTTTATGATTTATAGCAGATTGGCGTTCATAGGTAAAAGAATATAGTGGAGCAAAATATTTATTATTTTTATTGCTGCTGTTATTTTGACCAATAATGTTGACTTTGAGTCCATTAATGTTGGTATTAAACTAAAATTTTCATCAAAAATTCTCTTTTCCTCTCTCTCAGAAAGCATTAAACTAAATACAGTCTAAACAATACAACTATTTCCCATGTTTAGCAATGATCAAACAATCAGCAGTTCCTCTTCAAATTCTTTTTATTAATGCCTGCAAAATAACTAGCGAATTTATTTGTAATCTTCCTCCATGCCTTTTTTATGGTATAAACGCGATTGACTACATCAGTGGTTCTTAACCTTTTTGACTGGCGACCCAAAGTACGAATATATTTGAAGTACGCGACCCTTATCTAATTTTTTATTTTATTTTCCAGTGACAGGTACTAAAATGATATATTATGTTATTTTATAGGATGTAGTTGTAAAATTAGAAATAAACAACTTTATTTAAATGTTCTGTATTAAAATCAGACAATTCAGCATTAAAACAGGTAAAAAAAATTACGGCAAAATAATTAGTGACTACCCTGGTGTTGTATTTTTGAGCAAAGATCATGTATACGAGTTATGTTTATAAAAAGTGCACACCGCATGTCATGCTGAGGATCCAACTTATTCCTGTACTTATTCTTCATAACAGCAAGGCATGAAAAACCTGCTTCACATAAATAAGTAGTTGGGAAAGGTAGCAGGGCTTTTTCAACTTCATTGCTCAGAACAGGCTTCCCAGATAATTGTGCCCAAATTTTGTGAGACTCGTTCTGGCAAATCTCTCTTTTAAAACTGCATCACCTTGCATTTCGAGCAATTCTTCTTGTAATCCAGCTGAATCGTTTTCAACGCCTATTACATCTACTTCAAATGGATTTCTTACCCAACTGTATTTCACGATATGAACATTTTGTGGAATATATCTTTCCATTTCATTTTCAAGTTTTCTCAAATGTTCTAAACAAATAGGCATGGTCTCCACGAAAATACGGTTGCCGTTAAGATTAAAATCTTCCAAAAACAAATTTAATGTTGGAAACGCTGCCAATTGACATTGAGCAATTTAATTTTGCCAAAGTTTTGTTTTGTTTTTAAAAACAGTAATTTTTTCATGTCTACTACAGTGCGATTTCGACCTTGCATTTCAGTGTTCAACTGATTCAAGTGGTGGAAAATATCACCCAAATATGCCAATTTAGCCATCCATTTGTTGTCACTGAAGCCATCAGCACATTCGTGTCTTTTATCTGTCAAAAACATTTCTATTTGTTTTAAGAGAAAGAACTCTAGCTAGCATCTTTCCGCGGGATAGCCAGCGGATATCGACACGGCCGAAAGTGTGGAAATTTTCAAACGCAGAAGGGAAGACCTGCTGAACACTGATTCAGGTAACGGCTTTACCTGGTTGTTTAAATTGTTGAAACACGAGCATAGTAATTAAGTTAATCTGTAACCAGTCCTCAACACTTAAACCATTAGGAGATGTAATTTCATCCGTAGATTTTTAAAAATGTTTGTATAAATATCTCGAAGTAGAATTAGGAAATGAACCTATTCATCACTGATGAAGTCCTCAACAACAAACAATTTGTTTGAAATTAATTTAAAAATAAAGTAGAATAAAAGGAAAATTTTTGGGTGTCTCAACAATATATATGTCTATCTTTTCGTTCTACATAGATTTTTGGTTGGATTAAAATTCACAAATTCCAAAATTCACAATTTGCATGATATTACTTTGTTCACTATATTGCTTCTTTACTGTTGCATACGACACAATATCTATGTCTATTTTTTCGTTCTACATATATTTTTGGTTGGATTAAAATTCACAATTCAGGTGTTTGAAAAACATCATGTGAATATTTACATTAGTAGACAATAGACTATTTCTAGGAAAACGGTTCTCCGACTGATGATAATATCGGTAAAGGCAGTTAAAGCCCATTGATTTTGAAAGCGAGTGTGTTGAAGATAGTTTACGATTTATAGCAGATCGGCTTTAACAGGTAAAAGAATATAGTGGAGCAAAATATTTATTATTTTTATTGCTGCTGTTATTTTGACCAATAATGTTGACTTTTAGTCCATTAATGTTGGTATTAAACTAAAATTTTCATCAAAAATTCTCTTTTCCTCTCTCTCAGAAAGCATTAAACTAAATACAGTCTAATCAATACAACTATTTCCCATGTTTAGCAATGATCAAACAATCAGCAGTTCCTCTTCAAATTCTTTTTATTAATGCCTGCAAAATAACTAGCGAATTTATTTGTAATCTTCCTCCATGCCTTTTTATGGTATAAACGCGATTGACTACATCAGTGGTTCTTAACCTTTTTGACTGGCGACCCAAAGTACGAATATATTTGAAGTACGCGACCCTTATCTATTTTTTTATTTTATTTTCCAGTGACAGGTACTAAAATGATATATTATGTTATTTTATAGGATGTAGTTGTAAAATTAGAAATAAACAACTTTATTTAAATGTTCTGTATTAAAATCAGACAATTCAGCATTAAAACAGGTAAAAAAAATTACGGCAAAATAATTAGTGACTACCCTGGTGTTGTATTTTTGAGCAAAGATCATGTATACGAGTTATGTTTATAAAAAGTGCACACCGCATGTCATGCTGAGGATTCAACCTATTCCTGTACTTATTCTTCATAACAGCAAGGCATGAAAATCCTGCTTCACATAAAGAAGTAGTTGGGAAAGGTAGCAGGGCTTTTTCAACTTCATTGCTCAGAACAGGCTTCCCAGATAATTGTGCCCAAATTTTGTGAGACTCGTTCTGGCAAATCTCTCTTTTAAAACTGCATCACCTTGCATTTCGAGCAATTCTTCTTGTAATCCAGCTGAATCGTTTTCAACGCCTATTACATCTACTTCAAATGGATTTCTTACCCAACTGTATTTCACGATATGAACATTTTGTGGAATATATCTTTCCATTTCATTTTCAAGTTTTCTCAAATGTTCTAAACAAATAGGCATGGTCTCCACGAAAATACGGTTGCCGTTAAGATTAAAATCTTCCAAAAACAAATTTAATGTTGGAAACGCTGCCAATTGACATTGAGCAATTTAATTTTGCCAAAGTTTTGTTTTGTTTTTAAAAACAGTAATTTTTTCATGTCTACTACAGTGCGATTTCGACCTTGCATTTCAGTGTTCAACTGATTCAAGTAGTGGAAAATATCACCCAAATATGCCAATTTAGCCATCCATTTGTTGTCACTGAAGCGATCAGCACATTCGTGTCTTTTATCTGTCAAAAACATTTCTATTTGTTTTAAGAGAAAGAACTCTAGCTAGCATCTTTCCGCGGGATAGCCAGCGGATATCGACACGGACGAAAGTGTGGAAATTTTCAAACGCAGAAGGGAAGACCTGCTGAACACTGATTCAGGTAACGACTTTACCTGGTTGTTTAAATTGTTGAAACACGAGCATAGTAATTAAGTTAATCTGTAACCAGTCCTCAACACTTAAACCATTAGGAGATGTAATTTCATCCGTAGATTTTTAAAAATGTTTGTATAAATATCTCGAAGTAGAATTAGGAAATGAACCCATTCATCACTGATGAAGTCCTCAACAACAAACAATTTGTTTGAAATTAATTTAAAAATAAAGTAGAATAAAAGGAAAATTTTTGGGTGTCTCAACAATATATATGTCTATCTTTTCGTTCTACATAGATTTTTGGTTGGATTAAAATTCACAAATTCCAAAATTCACAATTTGCATGATATTACTTTGTTCACTATATTGCTTCTTTACTGTTGCATACGACACAATATCTATGTCTATTTTTTCGTTCTACATATATTTTTGGTTGGATTAAAATTCACAATTCAGGTGTTTGCAAAACATCATGTGAATATTTACATTAGTAGACAATAGACTATTTCTAGGAAAACGGTTCTCCGACTGATGATAATATCGGTAAAGGCAGTTAAAGCCCATTGATTTTGAAAGCGAGTGTGTTGAAGATAGTTTATGATTTATAGCAGATTGGCGTTAATAGGTAAAAGAATATAGTGGAGCAAAATATTTATTATTTTTATTGCTGCTGTTATTTTGACCAATAATGTTGACTTTGAGTCCATTAATGTTGGTATTAAACTAAAATTTTCATCAAAAATTCTCTTTTCCTCTCTCTCAGAAAGCATTAAACTAAATACAGTCTAAACAATACAACTATTTCCCATGTTTAGCAATGATCAAACAATCAGCAGTTCCTCTTCAAATTCTTTTTATTAATGCCTGCAAAATAACTAGCGAATTTATTTGTAATCTTCCTCCATGCCTTTTTTATGGTATAAACGCGATTGACTACATCAGTGGTTCTTAACCTTTTTGACTGGCGACCCAAAGTACGAATATATTTGAAGTACGCGACCCTTATCTAATTTTTTATTTTATTTTCCAGTGACAGGTACTAAAATGATATATTATGTTATTTTATAGGATGTAGTTGTAAAATTAGAAATAAACAACTTTATTTAAATGTTCTGTATTAAAATCAGACAATTCAGCATTAAAACAGGTAAAAAAAATTACGGCAAAATAATTAGTGACTACCCTGGTGTTGTATTTTTGAGCAAAGATCATGTATACGAGTTATGTTTATAAAAAGTGCACACCGCATGTCATGCTGAGGATCCAACTTATTCCTGTACTTATTCTTCATAACAGCAAGGCATGAAAAACCTGCTTCACATAAATAAGTAGTTGGGAAAGGTAGCAGGGCTTTTTCAACTTCATTGCTCAGAACAGGCTTTCCAGATAATTGTGCCCAAATTTTGTGAGACTCGTTCTGGCAAATCTCTCTTTTAAAACTGCATCACCTTGCATTTCGAGCAATTCTTCTTGTAATCCAGCTGAATCGTTTTCAACGCCTATTACATCTACTTCAAATGGATTTCTTACCCAACTGTATTTCACGATATGAACATTTTGTGGAATATATCTTTCCATTTCATTTTCAAGTTTTCTCAAATGTTCTAAACAAATAGGCATGGTCTCCACGAAAATACGGTTGCCGTTAAGATTAAAATCTTCCAAAAACAAATTTAATGTTGGAAACGCTGCCAATTGACATTGAGCAATTTAATTTTGCCAAAGTTTTGTTTTGTTTTTAAAAACAGTAATTTTTTCATGTCTACTACAGTGCGATTTCGACCTTGCATTTCAGTGTTCAACTGATTCAAGTGGTGGAAAATATCACCCAAATATGCCAATTTAGCCATCCATTTGTTGTCACTGAAGCCATCAGCACATTCGTGTCTTTTATCTGTCAAAAACATTTCTATTTGTTTTAAGAGAAAGAACTCTAGCTAGCATCTTTCCGCGGGATAGCCAGCGGATATCGACACGGCCGAAAGTGTGGAAATTTTCAAACGCAGAAGGGAAGACCTGCTGAACACTGATTCAGGTAACGGCTTTACCTGGTTGTTTAAATTGTTGAAACACGAGCATAGTAATTAAGTTAATCTGTAACCAGTCCTCAACACTTAAACCATTAGGAGATGTAATTTCATCCGTAGATTTTTAAAAATGTTTGTATAAATATCTCGAAGTAGAATTAGGAAATGAACCTATTCATCACTGATGAAGTCCTCAACAACAAACAATTTGTTTGAAATTAATTTAAAAATAAAGTAGAATAAAAGGAAAATTTTTGGGTGTCTCAACAATATATATGTCTATCTTTTCGTTCTACATAGATTTTTGGTTGGATTAAAATTCACAAATTCCAAAATTCACAATTTGCATGATATTACTTTGTTCACTATATTGCTTCTTTACTGTTGCATACGACACAATATCTATGTCTATTTTTTCGTTCTACATATATTTTTGGTTGGATTAAAATTCACAATTCAGGTGTTTGAAAAACATCATGTGAATATTTACATTAGTAGACAATAGACTATTTCTAGGAAAACGGTTCTCCGACTGATGATAATATCGGTAAAGGCAGTTAAAGCCCATTGATTTTGAAAGCGAGTGTGTTGAAGATAGTTTACGATTTATAGCAGATCGGCTTTAACAGGTAAAAGAATATAGTGGAGCAAAATATTTATTATTTTTATTGCTGCTGTTATTTTGACCAATAATGTTGACTTTTAGTCCATTAATGTTGGTATTAAACTAAAATTTTCATCAAAAATTCTCTTTTCCTCTCTCTCAGAAAGCATTAAACTAAATACAGTCTAAACAATACAACTATTTCCCATGTTTAGCAATGATCAAACAATCAGCAGTTCCTCTTCAAATTCTTTTTATTAATGCCTGCAAAATAACTAGCGAATTTATTTGTAATCTTCCTCCATGCCTTTTTATGGTATAAACGCGATTGACTACATCAGTGGTTCTTAACCTTTTTGACTGGCGACCCAAAGTACGAATATATTTGAAGTACGCGACCCTTATCTATTTTTTTATTTTATTTTCCAGTGACAGGTACTAAAATGATATATTATGTTATTTTATAGGATGTAGTTGTAAAATTAGAAATAAACAACTTTATTTAAATGTTCTGTATTAAAATCAGACAATTCAGCATTAAAACAGGTAAAAAAAATTACGGCAAAATAATTAGTGACTACCCTGGTGTTGTATTTTTGAGCAAAGATCATGTATACGAGTTATGTTTATAAAAAGTGCACACCGCATGTCATGCTGAGGATTCAACCTATTCCTGTACTTATTCTTCATAACAGCAAGGCATGAAAATCCTGCTTCACATAAAGAAGTAGTTGGGAAAGGTAGCAGGGCTTTTTCAACTTCATTGCTCAGAACAGGCTTCCCAGATAATTGTGCCCAAATTTTGTGAGACTCGTTCTGGCAAATCTCTCTTTTAAAACTGCATCACCTTGCATTTCGAGCAATTCTTCTTGTAATCCAGCTGAATCGTTTTCAACGCCTATTACATCTACTTCAAATGGATTTCTTACCCAACTGTATTTCACGATATGAACATTTTGTGGAATATATCTTTCCATTTCATTTTCAAGTTTTCTCAAATGTTCTAAACAAATAGGCATGGTCTCCACGAAAATACGGTTGCCGTTAAGATTAAAATCTTCCAAAAACAAATTTAATGTTGGAAACGCTGCCAATTGACATTGAGCAATTTAATTTTGCCAAAGTTTTGTTTTGTTTTTAAAAACAGTAATTTTTTCATGTCTACTACAGTGCGATTTCGACCTTGCATTTCAGTGTTCAACTGATTCAAGTAGTGGAAAATATCACCCAAATATGTCAATTTAGCCATCCATTTGTTGTCACTGAAGCCATCAGCACATTCGTGTCTTTTATCTGTCAAAAATATTTCTATTTGTTTTAAGAGAAAGAACTCTAGCTAGCATCTTTCCGCGGGATAGCCAGCGGATATCGACACGGCCGAAAGTGTGGAAATTTTCAAACGCAGAAGGGAAGACCTGCTGAACACTGATTCAGGTAACGACTTTACCTGGTTGTTTAAATTGTTGAAACACGAGCATAGTAATTAAGTTAATCTGTAACCAGTCCTCAACACTTAAACCATTAGGAGATGTAATTTCATCCGTAGATTTTTAAAAATGTTTGTATAAATATCTCGAAGTAGAATTAGGAAATGAACCCATTCATCACTGATGAAGTCCTCAACAACAAACAATTTGTTTGAAATTAATTTAAAAATAAAGTAGAATAAAAGGAAATTTTTTGGGTGTCTCAACAATATATATGTCTATCTTTTCGTTCTACATAGATTTTTGGTTGGATTAAAATTCACAAATTCCAAAATTCACAATTTGCATGATATTACTTTGTTCACTATATTGCTTCTTTACTGTTGCATACGACACAATATCTATGTCTATTTTTTCGTTCTACATATATTTTTGGTTGGATTAAAATTCACAATTCAGGTGTTTGCAAAACATCATGTGAATATTTACATTAGTAGACAATAGACTATTTCTAGGAAAACGGTTCTCCGACTGATGATAATATCGGTAAAGGCAGTTAAAGCCCATTGATTTTGAAAGCGAGTGTGTTGAAGATAGTTTACGATTTATAGCAGATCGGCTTTAATAGGTAAAAGAATATAGTGGAGCAAAATATTTATTATTTTTATTGCTGCTGTTATTTTGACCAATAATGTTGACTTTGAGTCCATTAATGTTGGTATTAAACTAAAATTTTCATCAAAAATTCTCTTTTCCTCTCTCTCAGAAAGCATTAAACTAAATACAGTCTAAACAATACAACTATTTCCCATGTTTAGCAATGATCAAACAATCAGCAGTTCCTCTTCAAATTCCTTTTATTAATGCCTGCAAAATAACTAGCGAATTTATTTGTAATCTTCCTCCATGCCTTTTTTATGGTATAAACGCGATTGACTACATCAGTGGTTCTTAACCTTTTTGACTGGCGACCCAAAGTACGAATATATTTGAAGTACGCGACCCTTATCTAATTTTTTATTTTATTTTCCAGTGACAGGTACTAAAATGATATATTATGTTATTTTATAGGATGTAGTTGTAAAATTAGAAATAAACAACTTTATTTAAATGTTCTGTATTAAAATCAGACAATTCAGCATTAAACCAGGTAAAAAAATTACGGCAAAATAATTAGTGACTACCCTGGTGTTGTATTTTTGAGCAAAGATCATGTATACGAGTTATGTTTATAAAAAGTGCACACCGCATGTCATGCTGAGGATTCAACCTATTCCTGTACTTATTCTTCATAACAGCAAGGCATGAAAAACCTGCTTCACATAAATAAGTAGTTGCGAAAGGTAGCAGGGCTTTTTCAACTTCATTGCTCAGAACAGGCTTCCCAGATAATTGTGCCCAAATTTTGTGAGACTCGTTCTGGCAAATCTCTCTTTTAAAACTGCATCACCTTGCATTTCGAGCAATTCTTCTTGTAATCCAGCTGAATCGTTTTCAACGCCTATTACATCTACTTCAAATGGATTTCTTACCCAACTGTATTTCACGATATGAACATTTTGTGGAATATATCTTTCCATTTCATTTTCAAGTTTTCTCAAATGTTCTAAACAAATAGGCATGGTCTCCACGAAAATACGGTTGCCGTTAAGATTAAAATCTTCCAAAAACAAATTTAATGTTGGAAACGCTGCCAATTGACATTGAGCAATTTAATTTTGCCAAAGTTTTGTTTTGTTTTTAAAAACAGTAATTTTTTCATGTCTACTACAGTGCGATTTCGACCTTGCATTTCAGTGTTCAACTGATTCAAGTAGTGGAAAATATCACCCAAATATGTCAATTTAGCCATCCATTTGTTGTCACTGAAGCCATCAGCACATTCGTGTCTTTTATCTGTCAAAAATATTTCTATTTGTTTTAAGAGAAAGAACTCTAGCTAGCATCTTTCCGCGGGATAGCCAGCGGATATCGACACGGCCGAAAGTGTGGAAATTTTCAAACGCAGAAGGGAAGACCTGCTGAACACTGATTCAGGTAACGACTTTACCTGGTTGTTTAAATTGTTGAAACACGAGCATAGTAATTAAGTTAATCTGTAACCAGTCCTCAACACTTAAACCATTAGGAGATGTAATTTCATCCGTAGATTTTTAAAAATGTTTGTATAAATATCTCGAAGTAGAATTAGGAAATGAACCCATTCATCACTGATGAAGTCCTCAACAACAAACAATTTGTTTGAAATTAATTTAAAAATAAAGTAGAATAAAAGGAAATTTTTTGGGTGTCTCAACAATATATATGTCTATCTTTTCGTTCTACATAGATTTTTGGTTGGATTAAAATTCACAAATTCCAAAATTCACAATTTGCATGATATTACTTTGTTCACTATATTGCTTCTTTACTGTTGCATACGACACAATATCTATGTCTATTTTTTCGTTCTACATATATTTTTGGTTGGATTAAAATTCACAATTCAGGTGTTTGCAAAACATCATGTGAATATTTACATTAGTAGACAATAGACTATTTCTAGGAAAACGGTTCTCCGACTGATGATAATATCGGTAAAGGCAGTTAAAGCCCATTGATTTTGAAAGCGAGTGTGTTGAAGATAGTTTACGATTTATAGCAGATCGGCTTTAATAGGTAAAAGAATATAGTGGAGCAAAATATTTATTATTTTTATTGCTGCTGTTATTTTGACCAATAATGTTGACTTTGAGTCCATTAATGTTGGTATTAAACTAAAATTTTCATCAAAAATTCTCTTTTCCTCTCTCTCAGAAAGCATTAAACTAAATATGATCAAACAATCAGCAGTTCCTCTTCAAATTCCTTTTATTAATGCCTGCAAAATAACTAGCGAATTTATTTGTAATCTTCCTCCATGCCTTTTTTATGGTATAAACGCGATTGACTACATCAGTGGTTCTTAACCTTTTTGACTGGCGACCCAAAGTACGAATATATTTGAAGTACGCGACCCTTATCTAATTTTTTATTTTATTTTCCAGTGACAGGTACTAAAATGATATATTATGTTATTTTATAGGATGTAGTTGTAAAATTAGAAATAAACAACTTTATTTAAATGTTCTGTATTAAAATCAGACAATTCAGCATTAAACCAGGTAAAAAAATTACGGCAAAATAATTAGTGACTACCCTGGTGTTGTATTTTTGAGCAAAGATCATGTATACGAGTTATGTTTATAAAAAGTGCACACCGCATGTCATGCTGAGGATCCAACCTATTCCTGTACTTATTCTTCATAACAGCAAGGCATGAAAATCCTGCTTCACATAAATAAGTAGTTGGGAAAGGTAACAGGGCTTTTTCAACTTCATTGCTCAGAACAGGCTTCCCAGATAATTGTGCCCAAATTTTGTGAGACTCGTTCTGGCAAATCTCTCTTTTAAAACTGCATCACCTTGCATTTCGAGCAATTCTTCTTGTAATCCAGCTGAATCGTTTTCAACGCCTATTACATCTACTTCAAATGGATTTCTTACCCAACTGTATTTCACGATATGAACATTTTGTGGAATATATCTTTCCATTTCATTTTCAAGTTTTCTCAAATGTTCTAAACAAATAGGCATGGTCTCCACGAAAATACGGTTGCCGTTAAGATTAAAATCTTCCAAAAACAAATTTAATGTTGGAAACGCTGCCAATTGACATTGAGCAATTTAATTTTGCCAAAGTTTTGTTTTGTTTTTAAAAACAGTAATTTTTTCATGTCTACTACAGTGCGATTTCGACCTTGCATTTCAGTGTTCAACTGATTCAAGTAGTGGAAAATATCACCCAAATATGTCAATTTAGCCATCCATTTGTTGTCACTGAAGCGATCAGCACATTCGTGTCTTTTATCTGTCAAAAATATTTCTATTTGTTTTAAGAGAAAGAACTCTAGCTAGCATCTTTCCGCGGGATAGCCAGCGGATATCGACACGGCCGAAAGTGTGGAAATTTTCAAACGCAGAAGGGAAGACCTGCTGAACACTGATTCAGGTAACGACTTTACCTGGTTGTTTAAATTGTTGAAACACGAGCATAGTAATTAAGTTAATCTGTAACCAGTCCTCAACACTTAAACCATTAGGAGATGTAATTTCATCCGTAGATTTTTAAAAATGTTTGTATAAATATCTCGAAGTAGAATTAGGAAATGAACCCATTCATCACTGATGAAGTCCTCAACAACAAACAATTTGTTTGAAATTAATTTAAAAATAAAGTAGAATAAAAGGAAATTTTTTGGGTGTCTCAACAATATATATGTCTATCTTTTCGTTCTACATAGATTTTTGGTTGGATTAAAATTCACAAATTCCAAAATTCACAATTTGCATGATATTACTTTGTTCACTATATTGCTTCTTTACTGTTGCATACGACACAATATCTATGTCTATTTTTTCGTTCTACATATATTTTTGGTTGGATTAAAATTCACAATTCAGGTGTTTGCAAAACATCATGTGAATATTTACATTAGTAGACAATAGACTATTTCTAGGAAAACGGTTCTCCGACTGATGATAATATCGGTAAAGGCAGTTAAAGCCCATTGATTTTGAAAGCGAGTGTGTTGAAGATAGTTTACGATTTATAGCAGATCGGCTTTAATAGGTAAAAGAATATAGTGGAGCAAAATATTTATTATTTTTATTGCTGCTGTTATTTTGACCAATAATGTTGACTTTGAGTCCATTAATGTTGGTATTAAACTAAAATTTTCATCAAAAATTCTCTTTTCCTCTCTCTCAGAAAGCATTAAACTAAATACAGTCTAAACAATACAACCATTTCCCATGTTTAGCAATGATCAAACAATCAGCAGTTCCTCTTCAAATTCTTTTTATTAATGCCTGCAAAATAACTAGCGAATTTATTTGTAATCTTCCTCCATGCCTTTTTTATGGTATAAACGCGATTGACTACATCAGTGGTTCTTAACCTTTTTGACTGGCGACCCAAAGTACGAATATATTTGAAGTACGCGACCCTTATCTATTTTTTTATTTTATTTTCCAGTGACAGGTACTAAAATGATATATTATGTTATTTTATAGGATGTAGTTGTAAAATTAGAAATAAACAACTTTATTTAAATGTTCTGTATTAAAATCAGACAATTCAGCATTAAAACAGGTAAAAAAATTACGGCAAAATAATTAGTGACTACCCTGGTGTTGTATTTTTGAGCAAAGATCATGTATACGAGTTATGTTTATAAAAAGTGCACACCGCATGTCATGCTGAGGATCCAACCTATTCCTGTACTTATTCTTCATAACAGCAAGGCATGAAAATCCTGCTTCACATAAATAAGTAGTTGGGAAAGGTAGCAGGGCTTTTTCAACTTCATTGCTCAGAACAGGCTTCCCAGATAATTGTGCCCAAATTTTGTGAGACTCGTTCTGGCAAATCTCTCTTTTAAAACTGCATCACCTTGCATTTCGAGCAATTCTTCTTGTAATCCAGCTGAATCGTTTTCAACGCCTATTACATCTACTTCAAATGGATTTCTTACCCAACTGTATTTCACGATATGAACATTTTGTGGAATATATCTTTCCATTTCATTTTCAAGTTTTCTCAAATGTTCTAAACAAATAGGCATGGTCTCCACGAAAATACGGTTGCCGTTAAGATTAAAATCTTCCAAAAACAAATTTAATGTTGGAAACGCTGCCAATTGACATTGAGCAATTTAATTTTGCCAAAGTTTTGTTTTGTTTTTAAAAACAGTAATTTTTTCATGTCTACTACAGTGCGATTTCGACCTTGCATTTCAGTGTTCAACTGATTCAAGTAGTGGAAAATATCACCCAAATATGCCAATTTAGCCATCCATTTGTTGTCACTGAAGCGATCAGCACATTCGTGTCTTTTATCTGTCAAAAACATTTCTATTTGTTTTAAGAGAAAGAACTCTAGCTAGCATCTTTCCGCGGGATAGCCAGCGGATATCGACACGGCCGAAAGTGTGGAAATTTTCAAACGCAGAAGGGAAGACCTGCTGAACACTGATTCAGGTAACGACTTTACCTGGTTGTTTAAATTGTTGAAACACGAGCATAGTAATTAAGTTAATCTGTAACCAGTCCTCAACACTTAAACCATTAGGAGATGTAATTTCATCCGTAGATTTTTAAAAATGTTTGTATAAATATCTCGAAGTAGAATTAGGAAATGAACCCATTCATCACTGATGAAGTCCTCAACAACAAACAATTTGTTTGAAATTAATTTAAAAATAAAGTAGAATAAAAGGAAAATTTTTGGGTGTCTCAACAATATATATGTCTATCTTTTCGTTCTACATAAATTTTTGGTTGGATTAAAATTCACAAATTCCAAAATTCACAATTTGCATGATATTACTTTGTTCACTATATTGCTTCTTTACTGTTGCATACGACACAATATCTATGTCTATTTTTTCGTTCTACATATATTTTTGGTTGGATTAAAATTCACAATTCAGGTGTTTGCAAAACATCATGTGAATATTTACATTAGTAGACAATAGACTATTTCTAGGAAAACGGTTCTCCGACTGATGATAATATCGGTAAAGGCAGTTAAAGCCCATTGATTTTGAAAGCGAGTGTGTTGAAGATAGTTTACGATTTATAGCAACTCGGCTTTAATAGGTAAAAGAATATAGTGGAGCAAAATATTTATTATTTTTATTGCTGCTGTTATTTTGACCAATAATGTTGACTTTGAGTCCATTAATGTTGGTATTAAACTAAAATTTTCATCAAAAATTCTCTTTTCCTCTCTCTCAGAAAGCATTAAACTAAATACAGTCTAAACAATACAACTATTTCCCATGTTTAGCAATGATCAAACAATCAGCAGTTCCTCTTCAAATTCTTTTTATTAATGCCTGCAAAATAACTAGCGAATTTATTTGTAATCTTCCTCCATGCCTTTTTTATGGTATAAACGCGATTGACTACATCAGTGGTTCTTAACCTTTTTGACTGGCGACCCAAAGTACGAATATATTTGAAGTACGCGACCCTTATCTAATTTTTTATTTTATTTTCCAGTGACAGGTACTAAAATGATATATTATGTTATTTTATAGGATGTAGTTGTAAAATTAGAAATAAACAACTTTATTTAAATGTTCTGTATTAAAATCAGACAATTCAGCATTAAAACAGGTAAAAAAAATTACGGCAAAATAATTAGTGACTACCCTGGTGTTGTATTTTTGAGCAAAGATCATGTATACGAGTTATGTTTATAAAAAGTGCACACCGCATGTCATGCTGAGGATCCAACCTATTCCTGTACTTATTCTTCATAACAGCAAGGCATGAAAAACCTGTTTCACATAAATAAGTAGTTGGGAAAGGTAGCAGGGCTTTTTCAACTTCATTGCTCAGAACAGGCTTCCCAGATAATTGTGCCCAAATTTTGTGAGACTCGTTCTGGCAAATCTCTCTTTTAAAACTGCATCACCTTGCATTTCGAGCAATTCTTCTTGTAATCCAGCTGAATCGTTTTCAATGCCTATTACATCTACTTCAAATGGATTTCTTACCCAACTGTATTTCACGATATGAACATTTTGTGGAATATATCTTTCCATTTCATTTTCAAGTTTTCTCAAATGTTCTAAACAAATAGGCATGGTCTCCACGAAAATACGGTTGCCGTTAAGATTAAAATCTTCCAAAAACAAATTTAATGTTGGAAACGCTGCCAATTGACATTGAGCAATTTAATTTTGCCAAAGTTTTGTTTTGTTTTTAAAAACAGTAATTTTTTCATGTCTACTACAGTGCGATTTCGACCTTGCATTTCAGTGTTCAACTGATTCAAGTGGTGGAAAATATCACCCAAATATGCCAATTTAGCCATCCATTTGTTGTCACTGAAGCCATCAGCACATTCGTGTCTTTTATCTGTCAAAAACATTTCTATTTGTTTTAAGAGAAAGAACTCTAGCTAGCATCTTTCCGCGGGATAGCCAGCGGATATCGACACGGCCGAAAGTGTGGAAATTTTCAAACGCAGAAGGGAAGACCTGCTGAACACTGATTCAGGTAACGACTTTACCTGGTTGTTTAAATTGTTGAAACACGAGCATAGTAATTAAGTTAATCTGTAACCAGTCCTCAACACTTAAACCATTAGGAGATGTAATTTCATCCGTAGATTTTTAAAAATGTTTGTATAAATATCTCGAAGTAGAATTAGGAAATGAACCCATTCATCACTGATGAAGTCCTCAACAACAAACAATTTGTTTGAAATTAATTTAAAAATAAAGTAGAATAAAAGGAAAATTTTTGGGTGTCTCAACAATATATGTGTCTATCTTTTCGTTCTACATAGATTTTTGGATGGATTAAAATTCACAAATTCCAAAATTCACAATTTGCATGATATTACTTTGTTCACTATATTGCTTCTTTACTGTTGCATACGACACAATATCTATGTCTATTTTTTCGTTCTACATATATTTTTGGTTGGATTAAAATTCACAATTCAGGTGTTTGCAAAACATCATGTGAATATTTACATTAGTAGACAATAGACTATTTCTAGGAAAACGGTTCTCCGACTGATGATAATATCGGTAAAGGCAGTTAAAGCCCATTGATTTTGAAAGCGAGTGTGTTGAAGATAGTTTACGATTTATAGCAGATCGGCTTTAACAGGTAAAAGAATATAGTGGAGCAAAATATTTATTATTTTTATTGCTGCTGTTATTTTGACCAATAATGTTGACTTTGAGTCCATTAATGTTGGTATTAAACTAAAATTTTCATCAAAAATTCTCTTTTCCTCTCTCAGAAAGCATTAAACTAAATACAGTCTAAACAATACAACTATTTCCCATGTTTAGCAATGATCAAACAATCAGCAGTTCCTCTTCAAATTCTTTTTATTAATGCCTGCAAAATAACTAGCGAATTTATTTGTAATCTTCCTCCATGCCTTTTTTATGGTATAAACGCGATTGACTACATCAGTGGTTCTTAACCTTTTTGACTGGCGACCCAAAGTACGAATATATTTGAAGTACGCGACCCTTATCTAATTTTTTATTTTATTTTCCAGTGACAGGTACTAAAATGATATATTATGTTATTTTATAGGATGTAGTTGTAAAATTAGAAATAAACAACTTTATTTAAATGTTCTGTATTAAAATCAGACAATTCAGCATTAAAACAGGTAAAAAAAATTACGGCAAAATAATTAGTGACTACCCTGGTGTTGTATTTTTGAGCAAAGATCATGTATACGAGTTATGTTTATAAAAAGTGCACACCGCATGTCATGCTGAGGATCCAACCTATTCCTGTACTTATTCTTCATAACAGCAAGGCATGAAAATCCTGCTTCACATAAAGAAGTAGTTGGGAAAGGTAGCAGGGCTTTTTCAACTTCATTGCTCAGAACAGGCTTCCCAGATAATTGTGCCCAAATTTTGTGAGACTCGTTCTGGCAAATCTCTTTTTTAAAACTGCATCACCTTGCATTTCGAGCAATTCTTCTTGTAATCCAGCTGAATCGTTTTCAACGCCTATTACATCTACTTCAAATGGATTTCTTACCCAACTGTATTTCACGATATGAACATTTTGTGGAATATATCTTTCCATTTCATTTTCAAGTTTTCTCAAATGTTCTAAACAAATAGGCATGGTCTCCACGAAAATACGGTTGCCGTTAAGATTAAAATCTTCCAAAAACAAATTTAATGTTGGAAACGCTGCCAATTGACATTGAGCAATTTAATTTTGCCAAAGTTTTGTTTTGTTTTTAAAAACAGTAATTTTTTCATGTCTACTACAGTGCGATTTCGACCTTGCATTTCAGTGTTCAACTGATTCAAGTAGTGGAAAATATCACCCAAATATGCCAATTTAGCCATCCATTTGTTGTCACTGAAGCCATCAGCACATTCGTGTCTTTTATCTGTCAAAAACATTTCTATTTGTTTTAGGAGAAAGAACTCTAGCTAGCATCTTTCCGCGGGATAGCCAGCGGATATCGACACGGCCGAAAGTGTGGAAATTTTCAAACGCAGAAGGGAAGACCTGCTGAACACTGATTCAGGTAACGACTTTACCTGGTTGTTTAAATTGTTGAAACACGAGCATAGTAATTAAGTTAATCTGTAACCAGTCCTCAACACTTAAACCATTAGGAGATGTAATTTCATCCGTAGATTTTTAAAAATGTTTGTATAAATATCTCGAAGTAGAATTAGGAAATGAACCCATTCATCACTGATGAAGTCCTCAACAACAAACAATTTGTTTGAAATTAATTTAAAAATAAAGTAGAATAAAAGGAAAATTTTTGGGTGTCTCAACAATATATATGTCTATCTTTTCGTTCTACATAGATTTTTGGTTGGATTAAAATTCACAAATTCCAAAATTCACAATTTGCATGATATTACTTTGTTCACTATATTGCTTCTTTACTGTTGCATACGACACAATATCTATGTCTATTTTTTCGTTCTACATATATTTTTGGTTGGATTAAAATTCACAATTCAGGTGTTTGCAAAACATCATGTGAATATTTACATTAGTAGACAATAGACTATTTCTAGGAAAACGGTTCTCCGACTGATGATAATATCGGTAAAGGCAGTTAAAGCCCATTGATTTTGAAAGCGAGTGTGTTGAAGATAGTTTACGATTTATAGCAGATCGGCTTTAATAGGTAAAAGAATATAGTGGAGCAAAATATTTATTATTTTTATTGCTGCTGTTATTTTGACCAATAATGTTGACTTTGAGTCCATTAATGTTGGTATTAAACTAAAATTTTCATCAAAAATTCTCTTTTCCTCTCTCTCAGAAAGCATTAAACTAAATACAGTCTAAACAATACAACTATTTCCCATGTTTAGCAATGATCAAACAATCAGCAGTTCCTCTTCAAATTCCTTTTATTAATGCCTGCAAAATAACTAGCGAATTTATTTGTAATCTTCCTCCATGCCTTTTTTATGGTATAAACGCGATTGACTACATCAGTGGTTCTTAACCTTTTTGACTGGTGACCCAAAGTACGAATATATTTGAAGTACGCAACCCTTATCTAATTTTTTATTTTATTTTCTAGTGACAGGTACTAAAATGATATATTATGTTATTTTATAGGATGTAGTTGTAAAATTAGAAATAAACAACTTTATTTAAATGTTCTGTATTAAAATCAGACAATTCAGCATTAAAACAGGTAAAAAAATTACGGCAAAATAATTAGTGACTACCCTGGTGTTGTATTTTTGAGCAAAGATCATGTATACGAGTTATGTTTATAAAAAGTGCACACCGCATGTCATGCTGAGGATCCAACCTATTCCTGTACTTATTCTTCATAACAGCAAGGCATGAAAATCCTGCTTCACATAAAGAAGTAGTTGGGAAAGGTAGCAGGGCTTTTTCAACTTCATTGCTCAGAACAGGCTTCCCAGATAATTGTGCCCAAATTTTGTGAGACTCGTTCTGGCAAATCTCTTTTTTAAAACTGCATCACCTTGCATTTCGAGCAATTCTTCTTGTAATCCAGCTGAATCGTTTTCAACGCCTATTACATCTACTTCAAATGGATTTCTTACCCAACTGTATTTCACGATATGAACATTTTGTGGAATATATCTTTCCATTTCATTTTCAAGTTTTCTCAAATGTTCTAAACAAATAGGCATGGTCTCCACGAAAATACGGTTGCCGTTAAGATTAAAATCTTCCAAAAACAAATTTAATGTTGGAAACGCTGCCAATTGACATTGAGCAATTTAATTTTGCCAAAGTTTTGTTTTGTTTTTAAAAACAGTAATTTTTTCATGTCTACTACAGTGCGATTTCGACCTTGCATTTCAGTGTTCAACTGATTCAAGTAGTGGAAAATATCACCCAAATATGCCAATTTAGCCATCCATTTGTTGTCACTGAAGCGATCAGCACATTCGTGTCTTTTATCTGTCAAAAACATTTCTATTTGTTTTAGGAGAAAGAACTCTAGCTAGCATCTTTCCGCGGGATAGCCAGCGGATATCGACACGGCCGAAAGTGTGGAAATTTTCAAACGCAGAAGGGAAGACCTGCTGAACACTGATTCAGGTAACGACTTTACCTGGTTGTTTAAATTGTTGAAACACGAGCATAGTAATTAAGTTAATCTGTAACCAGTCCTCAACACTTAAACCATTAGGAGATGTAATTTCATCCGTAGATTTTTAAAAATGTTTGTATAAATATCTCGAAGTAGAATTAGGAAATGAACCCATTCATCACTGATGAAGTCCTCAACAACAAACAATTTGTTTGAAATTAATTTAAAAATAAAGTAGAATAAAAGGAAAATTTTTGGGTGTCTCAACAATATATATGTCTATCTTTTCGTTCTACATAGATTTTTGGTTGGATTAAAATTCACAAATTCCAAAATTCACAATTTGCATGATATTACTTTGTTCACTATATTGCTTCTTTACTGTTGCATACGACACAATATCTATGTCTATTTTTTCGTTCTACATATATTTTTGGTTGGATTAAAATTCACAATTCAGGTGTTTGCAAAACATCATGTGAATATTTACATTAGTAGACAATAGACTATTTCTAGGAAAACGGTTCTCCGACTGATGATAATATCGGTAAAGGCAGTTAAAGCCCATTGATTTTGAAAGCGAGTGTGTTGAAGATAGTTTACGATTTATAGCAGATCGGCTTTAACAGGTAAAAGAATATAGTGGAGCAAAATATTTATTATTTTTATTGCTGCTGTTATTTTGACCAATAATGTTGACTTTGAGTCCATTAATGTTGGTATTAAACTAAAATTTTCATCAAAAATTCTCTTTTCCTCTCTCTCAGAAAGCATTAAACTAAATACAGTCTAAACAATACAACTATTTCCCATGTTTAGCAATGATCAAACAATCAGCAGTTCCTCTTCAAATTCCTTTTATTAATGCCTGCAAAATAACTAGCGAATTTATTTGTAATCTTCCTCCATGCCTTTTTTATGGTATAAACGCGATTGACTACATCAGTGGTTCTTAACCTTTTTGACTGGTGACCCAAAGTACGAATATATTTGAAGTACGCAACCCTTATCTAATTTTTTATTTTATTTTCTAGTGACAGGTACTAAAATGATATATTATGTTATTTTATAGGATGTAGTTGTAAAATTAGAAATAAACAACTTTATTTAAATGTTCTGTATTAAAATCAGACAATTCAGCATTAAAACAGGTAAAAAAATTACGGCAAAATAATTAGTGACTACCCTGGTGTTGTATTTTTGAGCAAAGATCATGTATACGAGTTATGTTTATAAAAAGTGCACACCGCATGTCATGCTGAGGATCCAACCTATTCCTGTACTTATTCTTCATAACAGCAAGGCATGAAAATCCTGCTTCACATAAAGAAGTAGTTGGGAAAGGTAGCAGGGCTTTTTCAACTTCATTGCTCAGAACAGGCTTCCCAGATAATTGTGCCCAAATTTTGTGAGACTCGTTCTGGCAAATCTCTTTTTTAAAACTGCATCACCTTGCATTTCGAGCAATTCTTCTTGTAATCCAGCTGAATCGTTTTCAACGCCTATTACATCTACTTCAAATGGATTTCTTACCCAACTGTATTTCACGATATGAACATTTTGTGGAATATATCTTTCCATTTCATTTTCAAGTTTTCTCAAATGTTCTAAACAAATAGGCATGGTCTCCACGAAAATACGGTTGCCGTTAAGATTAAAATCTTCCAAAAACAAATTTAATGTTGGAAACGCTGCCAATTGACATTGAGCAATTTAATTTTGCCAAAGTTTTGTTTTGTTTTTAAAAACAGTAATTTTTTCATGTCTACTACAGTGCGATTTCGACCTTGCATTTCAGTGTTCAACTGATTCAAGTAGTGGAAAATATCACCCAAATATGCCAATTTAGCCATCCATTTGTTGTCACTGAAGCGATCAGCACATTCGTGTCTTTTATCTGGCAAAAACATTTCTATTTGTTTTAGGAGAAAGAACTCTAGCTAGCATCTTTCCGCGGGATAGCCAGCGGATATCGACACGGCCGAAAGTGTGGAAATTTTCAAACGCAGAAGGGAAGACCTGCTGAACACTGATTCAGGTAACGACTTTACCTGGTTGTTTAAATTGTTGAAACACGAGCATAGTAATTAAGTTAATCTGTAACCAGTCCTCAACACTTAAACCATTAGGAGATGTAATTTCATCCGTAGATTTTTAAAAATGTTTGTATAAATATCTCGAAGTAGAATTAGGAAATGAACCCATTCATCACTGATGAAGTCCTCAACAACAAACAATTTGTTTGAAATTAATTTAAAAATAAAGTAGAATAAAAGGAAATTTTTTGGGTGTCTCAACAATATATATGTCTATCTTTTCGTTCTACATAGATTTTTGGTTGGATTAAAATTCACAAATTCCAAAATTCACAATTTGCATGATATTACTTTGTTCACTATATTGCTTCTTTACTGTTGCATACGACACAATATCTATGTCTATTTTTTCGTTCTACATATATTTTTGGTTGGATTAAAATTCACAATTCAGGTGTTTGCAAAACATCATGTGAATATTTACATTAGTAGACAATAGACTATTTCTAGGAAAACGGTTCTCCGACTGATGATAATATCGGTAAAGGCAGTTAAAGCCCATTGATTTTGAAAGCGAGTGTGTTGAAGATAGTTTACGATTTATAGCAGATCGGCTTTAATAGGTAAAAGAATATAGTGGAGCAAAATATTTATTATTTTTATTGCTGCTGTTATTTTGACCAATAATGTTGACTTTGAGTCCATTAATGTTGGTATTAAACTAAAATTTTCATCAAAAATTCTCTTTTCCTCTCTCTCAGAAAGCATTAAACTAAATACAGTCTAAACAATACAACTATTTCCCATGTTTAGCAATGATCAAACAATCAGCAGTTCCTCTTCAAATTCCTTTTATTAATGCCTGCAAAATAACTAGCGAATTTATTTGTAATCTTCCTCCATGCCTTTTTTATGGTATAAACGCGATTGACTACATCAGTGGTTCTTAACCTTTTTGACTGGTGACCCAAAGTACGAATATATTTGAAGTACGCAACCCTTATCTAATTTTTTATTTTATTTTCTAGTGACAGGTACTAAAATGATATATTATGTTATTTTATAGGATGTAGTTGTAAAATTAGAAATAAACAACTTTATTTAAATGTTCTGTATTAAAATCAGACAATTCAGCATTAAAACAGGTAAAAAAATTACGGCAAAATAATTAGTGACTACCCTGGTGTTGTATTTTTGAGCAAAGATCATGTATACGAGTTATGTTTATAAAAAGTGCACACCGCATGTCATGCTGAGGATCCAACCTATTCCTGTACTTATTCTTCATAACAGCAAGGCATGAAAATCCTGCTTCACATAAATAAGTAGTTGGGAAAGGTAGCAGGGCTTTTTCAACTTCATTGCTCAGAACAGGCTTCCCAGATAATTGTGCCCAAATTTTGTGAGACTCGTTCTGGCAAATCTCTCTTTTAAAACTGCATCACCTTGCATTTCGAGCAATTCTTCTTGTAATCCAGCTGAATCGTTTTCAACGCCTATTACATCTACTTCAAATGGATTTCTTACCCAACTGTATTTCACGATATGAACATTTTGTGGAATATATCTTTCCATTTCATTTTCAAGTTTTCTCAAATGTTCTAAACAAATAGGCATGGTCTCCACGAAAATACAGTTGCCGTTAAGATTAAGATCTTCCAAAAAAAAATTTAATGTTGGAAACGCTGCCAATTGACATTGAGCAATTTAATTTTGCCAAAGTTTTGTTTTGTTTTTAAAAACAGTAATTTTTTCATGTCTACTAATATAGTATAATAAATTCTGGTGTTCTGAACTAATTTCTTCGCACATCAGTCGAAATATCCGAGAGTTCATAGCGCGTGCCTTCATGAAATTTATAATTTGTATTACGTCCTTTAACGCCTGATGTATATCTGGCTGCATATCACGTGTAGCCAAGTTTTCTCGATGTTAAAAGCAGTGTATTAAAACAACCTCTGGATTTCGTTCCTTGGCTTTGGCACAAAACCCGATGCGACTCCCTATCATTGCCGGTGCTCCATCTGTACAGACTGCGAGACAAATGTCTAATAGTAATTGGTGTTCCACAAAGAACTTGTCTTTTAAAAGAAATATATTAGCCCCAGTTGTAGTTTCAGAGAGCTTTTCACAAAGCAGGAACTCTTCATTGAAGTTTTGTGGAGTTCTGTACACCAACAGCTGCGGGAAATCTTCAATATCAACTGATTCGTCGATTTGAATTGAGAATTCGATGGCTTTTTTGAGATCCGTTATTAACTGTTCTAAAATATCTAATGACATTAAATCTATTCTCTTTTTCACAGTATCGTTTGAAATTGGCACCATTTCCAGCTTCTTCGCAATTTCATCTCCACAGACAGTTCTTACCATGGATATTGCAGCTGGTTTAATCAACTGCTCAGCAATACTATGGGGTTTTTACATTGAGCTACTTTTAAAGCTACTTCGAAAGAAGCGTAGGTCGTTTTTTTAACGAAACTGTTGCTGAACTTGATGGTGCATCAAGTCTCATGCGCTTTGCTTGTGTTTCTTTTTCTTTCCCAAACGCAAGCGGTTTATTTGCGTACGTTGGATGGACTTTTTCAAGATGTCTCTTCAATTTGTTTATTTTTAGCGATGCATTTGAAAGAAGTTCCATACAAACCACGCATTGTGGACTTGGCACACCAGGGCGATCTTTTATTTCAATAAATCCTAAGGCTAAAAATTCTTGCTTGTATGTTAACATCCGTTTCGCCATGACTGTCGACCATTCGAAAGACTTACTCACTGAAACAAAACGACAAATTATAGTAAAATATAATTATTACAACACCTCGAATATTAAATATACTATTCTATTCGTTCATCGGCGAATTGCAGGCTAACAATGTCATTTATTGGAAAAAAATATTTTACCCTGTTTCGATAACAGCAATCGCGAGTTGCACTTTCAATCATCCACAATTGATTAACACAATTTTGTAGCACTGTTTATCTGTAGTTGTCAACAAACAGTGTATTGTAGTCAAGTATAAACGTAATTCACGTAAAACAGTATGAAGAACGAGCGTGCAATCGTAAAAAACTCGCTGGCAAACTGACTGAGACGAGACCGACCGGCGGGCGCGGCACAATTAAAAACGTGAAGTTTGACCACTTCTTTAAAGTCGTTTGGGGGATTTCCGCGGCCCAACCCAAAACCTCTCGCGAATCGAATTTGGGTCGCGACCCGAGCTTAAGAATCGCTGGTCTACATCGTACGCATTCAAAGCACAATAATTCATGCGTTCCACCTTTGGCCATTCTTAACGCATGTCTTTCGTGTCAAATGCTTAAATTGAATTGAGAAAGAACGGATTAATATATTGTATGGCGTCAATAGTCTTATCTTTCAAATCAATCATTTTCAAAATTTGAAGGCACTACCTGATTTTAATATGCGTTTTTTTATAATTTCGAATGTTTTCGTACATTAGTTGTGAAGGAATTATTAAAACTACACTTTATCAACGTCTTTAATATTCTTCAACAATGTATCTGTTCCTATTTCCTTAATTTGTTCCCTTTCAAAAAATGATAGCTATAGGCATTGGAAAGACTTCTAAGTACTGAAAGTAATATATATGTAATGTTTAACATTTAGATTGGAACTCAACATGTCTTTCAGGCGATTACAAATTATATGACATATCTGATCAATTACATTCCGCTTCAAAGTTCAAATCACTTTCGATGTCAAAAGGACAAACTAACGCTGTAAATTTTTCTACCGGCTACTACTATCTTCTTCAATAAGCGATTTTTAATTGGTTGTCTGTTCGAGCTTTTTGGTAAATTGGTTTAATAATAAAAGTCGTGACTTTTTCTTTTACCAAATTTTATTTTCTTTTCAAATATATATTTCGTCTACTACTTGCAGCCTTCTTCAGTGATATGTACACGACTGATTCTTTCCGGGCATCTTGTCCTTATATATATCTTTACTCGTTAATTACATCCTTCCTTATTTGTAAATTATATCTCTATCTATTAAACTTTGATCCCTACTTGTTTATTATATCCCTTAGTTTTTAATTGGTGCTTAATTCTATGTTAAAGGTATCTTATTTTCTGATTATTTCTGGTCCAAGTATTTGAATAACCACGAATAGCCGTTTCCTTGATCAGCGTTGAGTAGCGTCGACCGTTTTCCCTTGTGGATCGCAATGCTTTCTTTCACATCCAGCTGCCTATTGCTTCCTACACTTTCGATTTTCGATGTCGAATTCGTGGCCCTCGCTGATGATATGTTCTGCTACCTTTGATCTTACTTCTGCTGTTTTTCCGACCTGCATGTTCTTTTTTGCTCTGTTGGCTTCGTTGGTGTGCTCTTTAAACCGTATTGCTAATGATCTTCTTGTCTGCCCGATGTATTTTTTGCTGCAGTTCTTGCATTGCAATGCAAAGAAGAAAATAAGATACCTTTAACATAGAATTAAGCACCAATTAAAAACTAAGGGATATAATAAACAAGTAGGGATAAAAGTTTAATAGATAGAGATATAATTTACAAATAAGGAAGGATGTAATTAACGAGTAAAGATATATATAAGGACAAGATGCCCGGAGAGAATCAGTCGTGTACATATCACTGAAGAAGGCTGCAAGTAGTAGCCGAAATATATATTAGAAAAGAAAATAATTGGTAATTGGTAAAAGAAAAAGTCACGACTTTTATTATTAAATGATTTTTAATTTTCGAAAAATTGTGGCACATTTTCTAATGTTCTTGTTGAATCAATGAAAATTTTGCTTTTCACATTTGGATAATATGATTATAACGTGTATCTTATCAATCCATCGTATATTACCAAATTGGTTTTAAAACTATAATTCAAAATTGCGATTGCAACATCTTAAAGACAACGTAAGTATTTGACAATTCTGAATTAAATTACGGTATATGTAGTTAAATTGCACTAAATATACTGCAAATGAAGGAATACGGCATCGCTGGTTGCGACCAACCGAATAACACATGTAAACACCTTGATATGTACTCATTTTCTCAATGCAATCACTCTGTTGCAGCGACTATACTAGGTAAATGACGATAGAAAGCGACTAAAGCGGTCGATGGAGACTCGAAAGAGCTTATGTAAAGTCTCATATGATCGTGTGTATTTTACTCAGTTGCTTAGATATCACCCTATACGCGGTCGCCGTCAAATCGTTCATGTAAAACGAGCATTAAAGCCCTTGTAAACAAAAATTATAAGGGTAATTCGTGGTGCACCACGTTATGTTAACAATGGAATTTTTAATCGAGACACGAACTTAGAAAGAGTACAAGAAGAAATATACGAAAAAATATGAATAGGTTACAAAATCACCCAGACTCCTAACAACTTAAATATTGACATCGCGAAAAATTTTACTTCTTTGAAGAACGAACTCACTTTAGTTAATCAATTTCAACGTAAGTAAAAGTAAATAATTCCTTGTCTATTCCATTTTGAAAATAATTATCTCAGCAAAAGTAGATGCTGACCTGGGAAAACATATAAACCGCCATCTTACAATTTGGTTTTTATTCACTTAAAGTTTAAAAGGGGATGTAGGGTAGATCGCCTCCTCGTGGTGCATCCTGGATAACGCTAAATGATCTAACACGGCACGACTTCGTATGTTTTCGGACAACTCTCTCGTCTCAACGACTTTATCTGATGCTTTGGGCTGGTAGCTGTGGTATTTTGTCATCTGAGTACGCAAGAGTGACATCTTGCGGAAATGGCTTTCAGGCCAATGCCACTGCTGCCTCCGTCCCGGTAAAACCCTGACAGGCCTCGTGGTACGTTCAAAACTCGTCGCCACTAGTTTGGCCGTGTAGGTTCAGTTGAGTTTGGACTCCTGATTAGTCCCTGACCCGGCTGTGTGCACATATCCTCATAAGGGAATGTGCCAACCTTCGCATGGCCTCCCTGCTTCGGCATAGATAACCATGGGGTCCTAGTGGAACTACACAACGAGCGGAGATAGCGATTGCGATGGGGGACCCAATTGCAATGAGTCTTAAAAGTAGTAAGGTAGATCCACTCAGCCCGGAAGGGAAGGGGAAGAAGGTGACGCGTCCTTCTGTAGGGAAGAAGACCGCAATGTCCAATCGGACGACTATCAGCCGACCCCTCACTTCTTCGAGGGGTGCATGCACCAAGGCAGCTATGCCAGGGGCAAGCACGTCCTCAGGTAAGCCTATTGGCGCTAGTGGCAACACCAAGGTAATGGCGAATAAGCCGGCCCGTATTGTCGCTGGCGCCCCCTCCAACACCGTTTTCACTTCAGGTGTTAAGAAGCAGCAAAACCCCTCAGTTGCAGCTTACAGGGACAAAATATCTGCCTTTAAAGTTCTCAAAATGCTGAAAGATTTACCCCCTGATGATCTTTCCCAGGAGGACAAAATCTCTCTTGAATGACCACCACAATAAATGCTCATAGGGCATCTATTCGTAAGCAAGGGGAAATTCATAAAAGATGTACAGGTAGTGAAAAATAAAATCGAACGATTTCAATGTCAGTTTATAACCAGCTGCGATCGAGTGCCGACGAAATCTTACCTGCGATAGAAAAACTGAGTTTTTTTTAAATAATAAAAGTATTTTGAACTGAAAACTGTTTTTAAAATGGTGTTGACCATAGACCAACAAAAGTACATTTTAAAACTTTTACATAAAGATTGTTCCTTTTCTACCATACAGAAAATGTGTAGAAAGAAATCGTTTAGTGTATCAAAGTCTACAGTGTCACTTTACAAAAGAAACGGGATCCCAGCTTTGAGAGCGAAGGAAAGGAGTGAAGGCGGACGGAAGAGTGTACTAAAAACCAGCCAGCTGGCGTCTCTGAAGAAAATGGCTTTTAAGAAAAATCCACCAACACATAAACAGATGTCAATGCATTTCAATGTGTCTGTCGGGGTCATACGACATACCATAAAAAATATTTTAAAGTTGAAACGATTAAAAAAACCGAAACGGCATTACCTGAGTGAAGCAACCGTTGAAAAAAGAATTCGTCGTTCTTGGGGACTGTACAACTTGCTCAAGTGTGATAAATGGAAAAACTATATCACGGTCGATGAAGTTTGGTTTTACCTCACTAATGCCGATGGACAAAGAAACATACAGTACGTAAGCCGTGAGAAAACAACTAAGGATTTGGACGCCTTCACAAAACCCTCTCATTCACGTGGTATAATGGGTTCATGGGTATTTCGTACAACGGGCCTACAAAACCAATTTTTGTTGAGGCGGGTGCCAAAATCAACAGTGAATATTATATAAAAACTGTTTAAAACCACTTATAAGAGAAGCAAAACGTTTATACCCAGAGGAAAATTGGATGTTCCATCAGGATTCAGCTCCGTCGCACACTTCAAAAAGGACTCTAGGTTTTCTGAACGATCAAGGAATTTCGTTCATGCATCCCAGCATGTGGACACCATCATCGCCAGATCTCTCGCCATGCAATTATTTTTTTGGGACTATTTAAAATCGCAAACAAGCAAGCACAACATTAAAAACACCCCACAGCTTAAACGAGTTATACAGCAGGAAGTTAAGAAAATACCGCTCGAAATGATACAAAAAGCATTGAAACGGTGGTCAAAATTATGTACAGCAGTCTACTATAATAAGGGATTATATGTCAAATAAAATTGTTTTTCAAAAATTAATAACTGAGTTTTTATTCAATTTCGAAATCGTTCGATTTTATTTTTACACTACCTGTAGATCTAATGAGGTGGCCCCAAATCAGCCGAGCGTCCAACTGCTGGTCAACAAAAGACCAAGATTGGTCACACCCAATCCTGTTAAGGGTAAGAGCTTTAGTGAAGCTGCCAAGGACAGCCTGGTATGGGCTGTTATCGACAGAAGCAGCAGTGATGGTACCATCTCACCGTCAAATTGGAAGATGCTGGAAATCACACTTCTTCGGATGTACAAACCCAGGCAAATCCTGGCCCTCCACCAAGTTGTCGTGACGCTGGCCGGTACCAGGGTCACGTTAAACTGATAGCTTGCACGGGTCAACGTTCAGCGGATCTATACAAGCAGGCTATCGGTAGATTGGGAGAAGTCTGGCCTGGAGCAAAGCTTGATGCTGTCTCCAGGGAAGAAAATCGGTCCAGAGCGTGGATACCAGCGGAGCCATCCACACGGGGGAAATCGTTGAGCTAATCAAACTCAGCAATGCTGACCTCCCGGTGGAAAACTGGAAGGTAGCTAAGATAAGCGAGCCTAGTAATGGACAGCGAGAGGCCCTAATAATCCTGAACGAGAAGTCGCTAGCTCCATTGGAGTCGAAGGGCGGGGTGATAAGCTACGGTTTCTCGGCTATCACCCTGCGAGTACATCGCAAGGACCGTACTGGGAAGGCAGAACGGGAACCGAGTAAGGAGAGTGGGAGTGAGGTGACTGAGGAAGCATCAGTAGACCCCACCGTGGACGTGACGGAAGAAGTACCTAGTATCTATACTGATGGTTCCAAAATGGATGGAAAAGTTGGCTGCGGCGTTTACTCAGAACAGCCTGAAACTATCCTTCCGGCTTCCGGACCACTGCAGCGTTTTTCAGGCAGAAATTATTGCAATATACAAGGCAGTAGACTGGTTGAGAAATCAGAAAATTTCCGTAAGAAACCTGAATATTTTCTCTGACAGTCAAGCTGCTATCCAAGCACTATCCAACGTGTACACCTCATCCATGATGGTAATGGAATGCCGTACACAGCTTAACGTGATGTCACTTAACTGTGAAGAGACTCTAAACTGGGTACCGGGGCATAGTGATATACCGGGAAATTGCGAAGCAGATGCCATAGCACGAGCTGGCACTGTGCTCCAGAAGTATACACTTACACCCCAAGTCGGCCAACCTCTAGCTTCTACAAAGCTGGGATTTAAGCAGCATTACATCAAGGCTGCAAATAGAGCCTGGTAGTTGGAAAAAACCTGCAGGTCAACCAGGCAAACTTGGCACGCACTGAGTTCCAGACGCACCAAGCAGCTCCTGAGCACGAGTCGTGAAACCTTAAGTTCTATTGTGTCCATACTGACGAGGCATTGTCTAATTTGCAGACAAGCGGAAAGATTGGGCGTACCCTTCAACGATTTCTGCCGAAGCTGCAGATCGGAAGAGACAATCCAACATTTTCTGTGTGAATGCCCAGCACTGTCCAAGAAACGCATAAAAACCTTAGGCTCACCCTCACGGAAGCAGCTGATTTGAACATTGACCGCATAGCCGGATTCATATGAGAATCGAAATGGTTCTCGTCACCAAGCAACTAGGTTTTAGTGCCGTCTCAATCTTCTGTGGTCTCACAATGGGCTTATTGTGGCCTAAGTGAGCCATTTTTTGATAAAGATGGCTGCCTCAACTACCAACCAACCAATTTTAATAGAAAGCAAATATATATTTTGTATTATTGTTATGTTCAAATCATTGATATACTATATACATAATAGTCGCATAATATTCTTACACACAATACGGTCATTATGTTGTTCATGGTCGTAATGTAATATAGATTTAAAAGTTGCAATAATGCGAGCGATACATCGGGTACCAGTCTATAATATTAATATTAATAAAAAATCCAAATCAATAGGCGGTACACAATGGAACACTTCAGAAATGAAAATACTTTAGTCGCTTTTTGTAAATAAATAAATAATTATGTAGCATAAATATCTTCGATGCAAGGAAAACTTACAAATTTGCTTATTCCAGGATACTAAATGGACATTTGTGTTCTTAAAATTAATTGCTTCCACTTTGTTTTTGATAGTTTTCCAGATATTCTCTATGTGGTTCTAAATCTGGAAAATTTGGTTTGACAAAAGTTGACGCACCTTTACATACAAATGAATTTAAAAAACTCTGTGACTTCACAGAAACAGAAGATGAAATTAATTTTTTTAACACTTATAGTTTTGGTTCGCTATAATGGCGCTGATTTGTTCTGAAATGTGTCGTTCATTATGTAAGAAGTGTGCTTTCAAGAGTACCCACACCATATTTTCAGCTTTGTGCTTCACTCCCCTGACGATGCGCTCATCACTATACTTTTCAAAACACTTGCGGCTTACGTGAGTTGAGCTATCGGTGAATAATTTTGCCCTCATCAGATAAGATGAAATGCCTCAAATCTTCCATCCCAGATTTTATAATTTCGTGACCATTCGAGGTATGCTTTACCCATTTTATGCCGAAAAATACGACTTTTTAGGTATTTTTTCATATAGTCCAGTGGAAGACGACATCTGATCGTTTCGCTGTTAATTTGATGATAACGAAGCAGTTCAGATAGAGTTGGCACAATACTTTTAAATAGATTGTATAATCTCATTCGAATTTCCCAACCATCTGTGTAGTTCGTCTTTCGGCGTGCCTTGTTTATGCTATAAACAACATTAACACTTTATACCACCGTGTGACATTACTGTAACATACCGAATAATTCCTTACAAATTCCAAACCTTACTTTTTATTCCATTTTAAGTCACTGTAACACGACGGTAACCAACCACTCTATGGATTATTCATTCAGTTTATGTGAACTGTATGGCGTTACGTGTGTCAAAATTCGTGCGAAATTCACCTTGCGCCACTTTGTGGCATTTGTTCGTGGGTGAAGTTGATAAAATACGAAAAAAATACAAAAACGACACAAAATTTGTGAAAAGTTTGGCGTTGCATTATACTACAATAAGCTTAATAATTGTTTTAAAGCGTTCCCTACATCTTAGCGGAACAGTTTAAGGCAGTGTGACACATGTGTCACACACGCATTTTGTGCATTTTTCTCATTTTTTAGTAAAAAAAATTCAAAACTAAAAATTCGTGTATTTTTATTTATTAAAACCTATCACAAAACAAACTATTTGATAAAATATATGCAGTTGAGGTATAAAGGGTTAATGATCCTTTCACTTAAGCAATCTCACTACGGTGGAATGATACGTTTGTATGATAGTCAAATTGTGTGTATTTTTCAACATTTTATAGTGCATTCACTTTTAACTGACTAGGAACACAAAAACTTTATACATATACAGCCATCCTTTTCTGACAACTATTTTTATTACAGTAATGAAATCAAAAAACCTACCAGCCTGTGTTTTATGGTGCTGCAGTATTTATCCGACTGGTTGTCAGATAATGAAAATAGAAAAATTTTGCGACTCACGCTCAATAACTGTGTGTCCAACCGTAAAATACAGATTGCTCAGTTACACTTTTGACAGAACCAGTCAGATACGTTTTCGAATTAGATTTATTGAAAAGGGAGGTGAACCACGTACCTTAAAGTGAGTTGCCGATTGAACTTTGCGTACAGGTTCCATTAACGCGTCACGCACAACAATTTGAATATCAGCTCCAGAATATCTGTAATATTCAATGCTTAGCTGAGATTAATATCATAAAATTACTCACCCATCAGTTTTCAACGCAAGCTCCTTTAAATTATTTTCAGTTAATGTGTGCACAGTGTTCCCCAAATGAATTTTGAACATAATGAGACGTGCATGCTGTTCGGGAAGTGGTATATAAATCCTTTTTTCAAACCTCCGTCGTATTGCAGAATCAAGCACCCAGGGTATATTTGTAGCGCCTAATACCAAAATTCCATCGTTGTCGTTTCCAACACCTTGCATTTGCACTAAAAACTCAGTTTTGATACGACGAACACTATCGTTTTCATTGTCTGTTCGTGTAGAACACATCGAATCTATTTCATCGATGAATATTATGCTTGGTTTATGTTGGCGTGCTAACTCAAACAAATTCTTGACAAGTTTTTCTGATTCACCCAACCATTTTGACATTAAATCTGAGCTTGAAATGGAAAAAAAAGTTGAGTTGTTGGCTTCTGTAGCTACTGCTTTAGCCAAATACGATTTCCCAGTTCCAGGTGGTCCAAAAAGAAGAATGCCTTTCCAAGGAATTCTTTTCCCGGTAAATAAGTGAGGAAATTTGATAGGCAGTATTACAGCCTCCTTTAAAGCTTCTTTAGCTGCTTCTAAGCCAGCTACATCTGACCATTTCACATGAGGTTTTTCAATGATGATTGCCCCTTCTAATTTGCTTTGTAGCTTCTTTTTCTCAGGATCATCGTTGTCTTCGTCATCACTTTCATTTTTTTTATCATCCCTTAAATATTAAAGTATGTATACTGTCATAAAAATTACTTCATAAATATAGTACTTTGAACCCGAATCTGCCTCTTTTATCAGCCTTTTTTTTCCTTTTCTCAGATGATCTTTGAGTTTCTCTGCTCTATCTAAATATTGTAGGCATTTGGAACGGATCGACTCTTTGGCCTTGTCACCTTGCGCTTCGTCTGAACATTAAAAAAACATATGATAAGTGTTATGTATGGGAATGTGTATACTAACACTTAATTGCATGAAGGAAATATTCCACAGCATGTTCATACAGTCGTAAAGCTTCTGAATAATTTTTATTACGATCTTCTTCAGTCGCACGTGTGACTAAATCGATTGCTTTTTGTAATGTGGTTCCGGATGTCATTATTACTAAAAAAAAGTTTTTGAAATTTAAATATGGCACGAATGTATCAATGAAGATTTCAAATATGCACATTTACGTGGCATTGATTTGAATTTTGATATTTGTTTATTTTTTAAAGTTAACTTCATTTTTAGTAGGATAATTTTGATCGTAAATACGACGATATTCTACATACTGTTTGTTTAAAAAAATGTAAAGTATATTAGGTCGTATAGTCATATCTAAGCGTTATCGTCGATTCAATTTTGAAAATAGCTACTTTTGAAGAGAGCGGACAACTACTCCGAAACAAAATGCAAGATCAGCGTAGGAGGATGAAAAGAAACTCTTCCTCTGCATTTATGTCCATAATAGCTGTTTTCTTAGATTATAAATGACTTTATCAAATAATTATTATTGACAATTACATAGCAGAAGATGATGATCATACTATTTTTCAAATGTATTACTATCATATGTATTTCTGGAAATACAAAAAACATTGTCTGCTTATTCATAGAAAAATTAAAACACACAAACGGAATATTTTCGCAGAATTAAAAGTATTTAAATTGGAAATTTTTGTTTTGATTTTTTTTTATATTCGGCTGCCTACTTCTTTAGTCCTGAAGAAGACCACTTTTGGCAACATTGACTTGATTTCTACCAATCGACCATCCTTTCTTCAACATCATGTTCAACAATACATTCTTCTTGGTTTTTCGTTTTTAGTTTTCTTAGAAGCTAGTCCAGCCAAATGATAATTTGACTGCGAAAAAATATAGATTTTTTTCTGCTATCGTTCTTTATGTCTTTGGACGGTATAATCGGATTACGGATTAACTTTGCCATCTCGAAAAAAAATTTCTTCTGACAAAATTGCCAAAAACTACAAAAAAATGTGGTCTTTTCAGGTTTCCGCTTATAACTTGAAAACTACACACATTAAGATAAAATGAAATAAATTATATTGAATATCCTACAAATTAAGTTTATTCAGAAGATTAGCTTAGACCGCAGGGAACGCTGAATTTCAGTCTTTCAGATAATTTCACTTTAGAAAATTTCAGAAAAACACCGAGCTGATATTCATAAATGCAAAATTCATTGGTAATGACAGAATCAAATACCAATGGTGCAGGAAGGTGGGTAATACTGTGGACATAAAGCTCATTATTCGTCTTGATTTCAAGTCTGTGAGAATCAAATGCAACGACAGAGTAAACCCCCATGCCATAATAAAATGCGTGACACAACGCAGCCGATTTGTTGGCATCAACCCTAACATTCTGTTCCACAGAATAGGTATTGCAAAAGTATCGAATGAAAATTTAGAAAATTGTCGAACTGCAAATGCTGTACCTACCTGAAGTTTCAGTTGAACGGAAGCGCATTAGAAAAGTTACAAAATAAAGTTTGTAATGCATTCAAACCAGTACAAGTAAATACAATTTCAGCCAACGGCGCATTTGGTGGTGATGAGTGGTTTTGTATTGCATTGTTTTATGTGGTCAAGTAGGGAGATATTCCCAGGTATTTCCGACACTTGTCCTCAATATGTTTATTCAGAGTACAAGTAGACTGTTATTATAATTTTTGATGGATATTCTGATTCTGACAAAAAAGTGTAAAAAATTCTATCAAAATAACAAACAGTGTAAGTGGTACAGTATTGCAGGAAAGAGAAAAAAGTTGATTGATTTTCAAATTCAATGAGGACTACATTCCCGACAAACAAGCACAGGAAGATGTTAACAGTGTAACCACTATTGGCTTTGCCTGGCATCTCATCATGGCAGATTGGCAATTTTGGGTCATTCATTCTGTCCCTCTAACTCATTGCGATTGGCATATCTAGTTAGAAGATATTTTCCTTTAGTTGATTTATCATAAATATATGACTACTAAAAACACAGAATAATGTGTTAATAGTTTATACTGCAAAAAATGCACTAGTTTTACTTTCATCAATTTTCAAAGTAAGATATTTGATACAACTGTCATTAATATGAAGCCCTGGTCTCTGAATGAAGGTACCACAAATAGTGCTCTCTTTTGTCTTGATTTTTCTTGTCTAACATAACGTACAGACTTCTGGTGCTCAAATGTTTTATTTTACACTTTAACTGTCGAAGAATCGTATCAGCTCCAGGTTAACACAAAACTGGTCGCAATAAATACAACTGCACTGAATTAAGGAAGAAAATGAAATTATTTCACTAGTACCGTAAATATTACACAAAATATTTTTTCCCCAGCTATTTGATACATATAATATAAATGAAACTTTTCTCAGAACATTATTTGGCATGACCTACAAAAGTAGATTTTTTTGATTTTCATCACTTTTTAAAAAATGATTGAGGGCGCTGGAAGTTGGGCACCCTCCAAATGCATCGTCCCATTGCGGAAGGTTAATCTCAGAAATGACACGTCTGAAACAAAAAAAAACAAAGAGCACGTTAAAAAGGAAGGTTTCTTCCATGACAATTTAGCACCTTTTGTAAAAAAAAATGTATAAAAAATGTCGAAAAATCGGTATTTTTTGCACTTTTATTCTTTTTTTCCAATTTTGATAAAAAAAACACTTTTTTTCATGATTTCCAAAAAAAAACAAATTAACAATAAAATATCATTAAAAGTCACCTTGACCTTCAAGGTCATTTCCGTCATGTACTATATTTCGCGAACCAAACATAGGATTTGCATTTGTGATGTGTCAATCCGCACGTACTAAAATTTGTATGATTCTATGAAATTTATAAAAAAAAAATTTGGAGCCGTTGTTCAATTTGATAAAAAAAAGATACAAAAAATTAAAGCTTTTTTCATAAAAAAAATTTTGTTTAGCTTGATCTGCAGAATACAGTAATCAATGTTTATAAAATTTATATACTCTAAACAGTTTTGGTAAAAAAAATAGTAAAATAAAAAAATCATAAAATGTAAAAAGGGTCTCTTTGAATGATATTACCTTATATCTCTTATTCTAATGACATTGCTGTTAAGTGAACCAATTATAATAATAATAATAATAATATTTGCATAATTTGAGCAGATTTTTAATAGTTTAAACAGTACTGTGCTTTTATTTTGATGTAAAAACTGCTTAAATTTTGAATAGAAAAAATTTCAATCAAATTTGCAATTGTGGTAATGAATACATTGAATGGTAAAATGTTAATAAAATCAAATAAAAAATTGTAGTTTTGTTCTTTAGTGTTCCTAAGATTTCAATTACTTCCTCCATCATCATTTGTAATACTTTTTATTTTTGACATGCAATTAAACCACTGTTTTTCAAGACCAACTGCAAAATAAGAAATAATTATTATTTTGATTGATGTAAAATCGTGAAAAAAATACAAATTCAGTGATTATACCGCAGTCATGAAAATCTTGAACGCAACTATTCAAAATGGCCATCACGCGACATAATCTCTTCAGTCGGCGTAATAACAAGAACTGCATTTATTTTCGCTAGCGCCCTTTTGTCTTTCAAGCATAAATATCAATCCAATCCACCAAAATCCTTACGTAATCAATTGACGCTCGCGTAGATGTTACGATTAATATTAAGTCATTCCAATAACTTTTATGAGAGGTACATTTTCATTATTTAAAGTATTAGTATTTCCATAATTATTATTGTGTTCAATATTTTTAATATCTATGTAGATATTACTGGGAAGTTGATCGTGTGGACCTCATGGGTCGCACCTCACGGCTTGTTTTTAACTAAACTGGTCTTACATGTTGTTAAATATGCAAACTTAACCCGAGAAAAAGTTAACTTTGTCATAGAAGTAGTTAAAAGATAAAGAATAATAACCTGGACCGTTAAAAAACAAGCTCGAAAATTACTTTGAAAAGTCTATGGCAAGAATTAATCACAAACTAGACGTGATTTGTACCGAAATTGAACAGCTACTTAATGGTATTATTCTTTTACAACGAGGGAAAATACATCCTTGTTTAATTTAACCAGAGGATCTGCTAAAATCTCTCAATAAGTCTCAAGAAATGGAAAGCTTGGTTTTTGGCCCGCGAATAGAAAATAATGCCTCTATAAATGACTCAATGGATGTTATGAACAAAAACTATCAGACTATCCGACAAGAATTCTATTTCGATTTTATTGCACTTTATTATAAAAGTTGAAATCTGAGACTATGTTACGAATCTCATGCGAGTTATTTCCAATTTCTAAGGAATGTGCGCTCGAAAGTTTTTTATTCGGATAGTCCCCGAACCAACTTTGTCACATATCTCTACAAGTGAGATTGGAGAATATGCACCACAATTTACAAAGCTATGCATATCATATAAATAGTTTCTACCCTAAAAAAGCTTATCAATTGAACTGCTCGATGTTTACGGCGAAAGTTTATTAAGTTAAATAGTACGCGTACTGCTTAAAGATGCTGAACATGCGATATTTAGATGCCAACAGCAAGTGGTGTTTGGTATGCAAATCAATCATTTTTAAAAAGGAAAATTGGTTGAAAAACAAAACTGGCTATCAATTTTAAATCTTTTTATTGATACAGAATACGAAATTCTGCATTGGTGTTTCGATTTACAGTTTAGAGAAACAACAGTCGATTAGCAAAATGTCATCTTACGAATTTGATTATAATCCCACTCTTGCACTGTCGCCTGGACTCCTGTCTGCTGAGAAGCTGTGAATAAGCTGTGGTATTTTTTTCTGCGGTTGCTGAATTGATTGTGATAATCAACCAAGCAAATTTATTTTCAATTTTACAAGTATGTTTTTATAAAAAAATTATGAAACATGCACTTGACTACTGACACATAGCTCCACTTTCATAACGAATTTTGGAATAATTTTAAAAGTTAATAACCTTGGACAAAAATTACAAAGCTATGCACTTTTGAATCGTATCTCACTTTTCTGTGTTTATGTACATATATCTTACTATGAAATTGATCGTGTAAAACGAAATAATTAATATTACAGAGTAGAAAAACGTCTAAAGGAAATTAATCTTCAATAGAATATCACACTCACTGTCTAGACGCCGTCGCAAACGGACGCTTTAAGTGGAACGCTCTTGTCATGTATAACCGTATTACGTACCTATCATAAACTACATTCAAATTATCTTCGCACCCAGAAAAGGTTTATATTTATTGTGAAATTATTGTGAAAATACTAAGAGAGTTGCGATTGGATGGTCGAACCGGCGGACTTGCAAGGAGTTACGAGCAACAAGTGTCGAACTGGCGAGACTTTGGAAGAGTTCCCGGCGGACAGGCACTGTCTGCTCTTCAGTCAACGAAAAATTTGTGTTTGTATCAAGTTTCGAACGAGGTGAACAACTCTCGCAACAAATCGGAGAATTGCAGCAAACCAGTGTCAAAGGACGATATCAAAAAAATGACGAACACCTGGCAATCGATCGTGGAGGCGACGCCCGAGTAACAAATGATGGCCGCCAAGATTTCAGCGAACTATCGAAACAAGCTTCTTTGACGGCGAAACAGTAAGAAAAAAATCAATTGTGCGGCTTTATTACATTTAAATTAATCGGTATCAATAAGTTCCTAATGATAATTGCTCAGTTAAGCTTAGAGTCGTCTAGTCGGCCCTGATTAGAAAAACGATCAGATATTCTCTACCTAATTTAAATTTCACGAGATCTACTTTGATGGCTAATAAAAAAAAAAGAAATATGATGGAATAATAAAATCAATATAAGTGATGTGATTGTTTTTTCTTCTTCTCATTGGTAACGCGTGTGCGAATGTGGTTTTTGGTTCTTCTTTATCTTTTTCCAAAAAACCACGACTCGGTGAGCTAGTCGGGAAAACTAAAGTGTTAAATCGGGACCGCTACTATGCGGTCGACTTTGAAACAGTCCCGGCTGCGCGGGTGCACACGAGGCATCCGGGGTCGAGGAGCGTACAAAATGGTGGAGCACTCGATCTCGGATCCTCGGGTTTTGTGCGCGAAATCGGAACTGTGACAAGACTTCGAACTAAATTTTAAAGTGGACGCCTGTTCAGCGTTCCCTACCTAAATTATGTCACTGGGAGTGGCAAGGTGTTAAAATTCTTGGTCGACACTGGAGCCAATAAAAATTTCATATCTACTAATATACCCCAGGGGGCGCAACCTGTTAAATTTCCATTTAAAATTCGCTCAGCAGCAGGTGATGTCCTTATTACTGAGCAGGTCCACGGTAGATTTTTTAAGTAATTTGGAAATAATGCCGCTATAGAATTTTTTGTACTACCGGGTCTGCAATCGTTTGATGGAGTTATTGGGGACGATACATTAAAAGAGTTAGAAGCAGTGGTCGACAGGAAAACCATACTCTACAGATTAAGCCAAATATCATGTTTCCCTTGAAATGCAAATCGTCTAAGCAGGTGAACAGCCTCGAAATCAAATGCGATAATTTAAACGACAATCTTAAGGCGAAACTAAGGAAAGTTTTAACCAAATTTCGAGGTGTTTTTGGACCTATTAACGATGATGAGGCAATTAAAACAAATGTGCGTGCTGAAATAAAAACCTTAACAAATGATTCAATATACACCAAGGCCTACCCTTATCCAGTTAACTTACGAACACACGTGAAGCAAATACAAAAGATGTTCAAAGACGAAATTATACGTGCAACTAAGAGTCCATACAATTCACCACTCTGGATTGTGCCCAAGAAGCCAAAATCATTAGGGGAGAAACAGTAAAGATTGGTCGTGGACTTTAAACGACATCACTAATACACTTGCCAGTTTTGATAGATCCAGATATTTTACGACTATTGATTTGACCTCCGGTTTCTATCAAATTCCTACGAAGGAAAATGATATCGCCAAAACCGCCTTTTCTACCGCAAATGGAAAATATGAGTTTTTGGGACTTCCATTTGGTCTTAAAAATGCACCCTCAATTTTCCAGCGAATGATTGACGACGTTCTTAAGCCACTCCTCGGCATAATTTGCTACGTCTATATTGACGATATTATAGTCTTAGGCAAAACCGAAGACCAACATCTAAGAAACCTGGAAGCAGTGCCACTTTGATTGTACAGCGCTAATCTTAAAATAAACCTTGAAAAATAATCGTTTCTAAAAGATAAAGTCGAATTCTTGGGTTATATAGTCTCTCAAGAAAGACTGCTACCAGACTCTAAGCAAATTGAAACAATTACTAAAGTCAAACCCCCCGAAAACCTCAAGGACTTAAAAACGTTCCTTGGGCTTGCTTCGTATTACCGAAAATTTGTTAAGGATTTCGCTAAAGTTGCAAAACCATTGACTTTATTAACTAGAGGTGAGTTTTCCCAAGTAAAGGCCAACCAGTCCAAGAAAAAGTTATTTACACTTGGGAAACGAGAGCACGAGGAATTTAATAATTTGAAAACACTGTTGACCTCCTCCGAAATCTTAACGTTCCCGGACTTTGAGAAGCCGTTCATCCTTCCAACGGACGCCTCAAACTGTTCAATAGGAGCAGTCCTATCACAGAGCAAGATAGGCAAAGATAGGTCAATCACGTTTATTTCACGTTCACTAAATCGCACGGAAGAAAATTATAGTACTGGTGAGAAAAAAAATGCTCGCTATTGTCTGGGCTCTAGACAAACTGCGTACGTATCTCTACGGGGCCAAAAAAGTTAGGATTCTTACCGATCACCAGCCTCTTACATTCGCAATCACAACTCTAAGCTCAAGAGGTGGAAAGCTCGGATCGAAAAATTCAATTATGAACTTGTCTACAAGCCTGGCAAGGCAAACGCGGTTGCTGATGCTCTTTCTCGACTGCCACTAGAAGCAAACGTGCTTACAATCACCACCAAAAGTGGGAAAAGAATTCACAAGGCATATCTTGAAAATATTCCCAGGCATCAGGACTAAATATCCTCCTTTAAGAAGTTTCTTTAATACCTCAAAATTCACCTTCGCTTTAATTTTAGATTTCCTTTCCTTTTCAGGTTAACACTTTACGGTGCAGTTTCTTCATTAGACATCTATAAATATTCAAGCCCACTTGTCACTTTGCAACAAGGCTATGGAAAAATTGTCAACTGAAACTTCAAGTTAATACATTCGATAGACCTAAGGCCTTTATCGAGAAATACTGGCAAATATCGACTCTGCCATAATACATCAGATTAATAGATCAAGCAGCCTACTCCCACAGATTCGCCACAGAGTAGACCAAGTCGAAAGACTACTCACCCAATTAACAGCGCCTAGACCTAAGCGTTCCATCAACTGGATAGGCTCTGCTTGGAAGTGGATCGCGGGCAGCCCAGACGCCACTGATTGGAACAGCATATTGAAAAGCCAGAATGACATCCTTTCGAACAACAATCAGCAATTCAAAATTAACCGAAAATTCACCAAAATATCAATCCAACTAATCGACAGTCATAACGCAATAATGTCGAATTTGAACGCCCATGATGGGAAATACTTTGAACAAATTATTTTCAACAAATTGGATATACTTAAGGACGAAGTTCATGAAATTGTTCGGGCAATTCAACTAGCCAAGCGGGGTATTGTCAACTCGAATCTGCTGGAAAATACGGAAATCAGCGAGATCCTATCGCAAATCGACAATCTCCCATACGATAATGAAATTCAAGCTGTCGAGTACGCGGAGCCAATGATATTAATCAAGGGAAAAATAAAATGGTCGCGTTAAACTATTCTATCATTTTTGTTACAGAAAATATTAGATATGGTTTGTCGGGAAACTGTCCTATAATGCAGAATACCACAATTTGTCGTAGAAGTCAACTACAGCAGTTAGCTTCTGACGATTGCATATCGCGTATTCTAGACGGAAATAATGCCTCTTGTGAATTGCAGTATCATGGCAGGCCTATTGTAGAGGTCATAACGGACAACACAATATAATTAAGTAATTTTTTGGGTGAACTACAACACTTGAATCAAACGCATATCCTAAACGGAACATATCTTTTGCATTTTCGGAATGAGTCCATCCATTTAAATGGTGTACAATACACCAGCAAGGAAATGAACACCGTGCACTTTTTGTCTCCTGTGCTTCAGAAAAATATCATCGAAAAGGATATAAGACTTAACGTGGAGTACCTACATAAGCTTCACTTGGATAATTTTAAGCAATTCGAGCTTTTTTCTTTGAATAACGTCGCGTCGATCGGAATCGACGCCGTTATAGTTTTATCTGTAATCATTTTAGTCTTGCTTCTTTTTTATTTTCGATCAAGGAATTCTACTAAAACAAATGTTACAACTTTTTCATATTTCTTTCCCAATCCTGTAACACTCCCTTTAAAAAAACATTTTTTTTCCTGTTCCTATTATCTGTGGAACACAGATTTTTAAGGAGAGAGGAGTTAGCACCATTACCCCACACTTACATATACACATCCAATTGACCTCGCACTCACCTTCTTTCACCTTTAGAAATCCACATTTCCTAAAAATGCACTTCCCACACATTCCGCGACTTCTATCATATTCCACCGCGATCGTGTTTCGTCTATCTGCCGAGCCGAGAATTGCACTAGGCGGATAAACTGCTGAGCCAGCATAATGTAATTTACTTTATTCTAGCATAAGTGTAATCATGGTTAGTCGTTGCTTAAGTCAATAAAGAGACAGTTGATTTGACCCAAGTCTTTCTTTGGATCAGCGCTCCATAACTTTGATGTGGACTCAATAGCTCGTTTTTGATCAAATATAGAATGCGTGGCTAGAACTCGATAAAATTTTGTTTGAAGGCTTATATAAGTCTAACAAAGTCAATGAATCAAATAAAAAAAAGTTTACCGAGAAAAGTTATGTTGCTAAAACGCAAAATGGCCACTAGCATTACAAAAACTAAACACAACCTTTTTCGACATACTCAATCTATATTTTTGTAGATAAAACGAATCAACTCAAATTTAATCCCAATAGTTTAAAAAATAGTTATGAAACGAAAATTTAGCTATCGAACATTTTAGGAGCGAATTCCGAATTTACAAAGCATCCAGCACATCTAAAATATATTTGACTTATACTTTGCTTGCAGTACTTAGTTTTAACTTCTGCGTGTAATCGCCTCGAGAATTCAAATTGAAATTTTCAGCATATCTTGCTACTTTAAAATTTTTAGAGTAAATTTAAGGTGTTTTTGGTTGTTTTGGTGTGTGTGTGAATGTAACGAAATTCTTGCCGGATGGTCATATAGTATGATTCGCACTAGGTATCTAACTAACCAGGAAACCACACTTAAGACTAGCTCTTGCATATATTCGCACATTGTTGCGGATCAGTTTTCATTTTTTTTGTGCACATTTTTCAATTCTTCCAAATTTGGAATCTATTTAAATTTCCCTCAGTACACTGCCAAATAATCGGCATTGGCAGTACTAAATCCCAAATTGGTACTCCACCACACGCGCTGTCTCTCTCGAGAGGTGAGTTCAGGTGATCGAGCGCGAATCGGTTCTCTTTGCATGCTGTCGCCCTCTGATTGGCCGAAAACATTTTGCGAATTACCATATATGGTAATAAATGAAGCAAAAATGCTTCGACTCGTGACCGTAGTGAAGTGAGTGCGAGAGTGTTGAGTTGAGTGAGTTGGATAGGAGAGCTAACCAAAGACGGTCACGGGATCGGCTCCGCGCGACCGACAGAGCTGTCGGTTTTTTTTTTAAAATTGAGTTTTCAAGAGAATTGTTATAGTGTTTTGGTGTAAAATCATCGCTCGTAAATCAACCGGAGGGACGGCTCCGCGTAAGCAGTTGTGCTACTCAGTGCATCATCGGCCGGAGGCATCAAGAAACCACATCGTGATCGTCCTGGCACCGTCACCGTGCAAGAACGCCTTGTTTGCAAATTGCGCAGGATTTCAAAACCGATTTGCGTCTTCAAAGTTCTGCTGTGATGGATTTGCAAGAATCCCGCGAAACATATTTGGTTGAATTGTTCGACGATACGAATTGGGTGCTATTCATGCCAACGTGTCACCATCATGCCGAAAACCATCCCGCTTGGTCGTCGTATTCTAGGCAAACGTGCTTAACCAGATTCCACGATTAGTGTTAATTTACTTTGATCATTACTACAATAACAGCCTCCTTCCGAGTCTCTTGTAGTCTCATAACAATCACATTTGCATTAGTGAATATATTTCGTAAGCCATTTAGGTTTAGTCGGTATCTATTATATACGAGACTATCTAAACCACTAATTAATGAAGTTGGATGTAAACAATTGTCTTCAATTAAATGCTAAATACTCTATTGGAAATAAAGTGTAAATAATATGAAGTGAGTTTTCATGGTTTCTCCCTTCCTCAGCGTGTGCGTGATGCGGTTAGTCCGGTACTTGATGTTTCTTTTTCTATGTGATTTTGATTAGCCCACGACCCGGTGAGCTAGCCGGTTTTAAAAAAAAATGTTAATCTACGGTCGCGGGACCTCCTGTCGGCGGTCATCTTCCATGTTGCGTCCGAAGTGGCGGGGCACATGGAGGATGATTGGCTGGGAGGGAGGTGAGTGAATGCGGGGCACGCAACACATGGCGCCCAAACGTTTCGGCCTTTTGCCTTTCTAAATTCTAACCTCTAAATTCAAGTTTCATAGTGTTGTCGAAATTCGGAAAAGTGTCGGGTAATTCGCGTAGTTTGTTTGAATCGGGATTGTGATTATCTCAATCACACCCAGTAATCGCTTCCACGTTTGAAACCGTCGCAATCCCAGTTTCGACACACTTCTATATAAATAAATAAAATAAATTCACTTTTAACTTGTAGTCGTCGAATAATTTGTTCGAATCGTGAATCATCTCGTTTTACGTACTTCACATTTTGTTGTGACACACAATTTAAGTGTCTAATTAAATTTTGTATCTGATTGTGTATTGTCTGTTGGTGGGGAGACCAAATATATCCTTTAATATATATATATATATATATATATATATATATACTATATAATCACTTCATGTTATTACGATTCGTATGTGAATCGACACAATAATACTAAGTCATACTTTTGTAAAACACTTTTGTAAAACACTTTTGTAAAATACTTTTGTAAAAACTATGTACAATAATTTAAGTCAAAAATTTATGTAAATTCATGTAAAACTATTGTAAACTATTGTAAACCACTCACACTCACACTCCTACAATCGGTTTCGGTAGTACACGTTTAGTATCTTCGCCGCGTTTGATAGTTGAACGTATCGCCCATTGGCGTATAATTGATATATTTAGCGTAGTTTTGTGGCGTTTCGCTATAAGCGAGTAATTTGGACCGCCTTTTTGAGTTAGCCAGAGTATCGTTAAGTTGTAATATAGTATCGTGTACTATAGTATCGTCTAATATCGTATCTTATAATATCGTTTCGGATAATATCCTATTCGGTAAAATACCTTAAACTTTTTATAATTCGTTCAAACCTTCAGTCGCTCTATCACTTAACTCCACCCATCATAACTAACTACTATCGTGCTTATATATCATTCTATCCTGCAACATGGACATTCTTCAATCCTTTCTTTTGAGTAAGGCCGTTGATCGGTTTTCCGCCAAACTTGCCCCGAAGTTTGTGCCGGGAATCATTGTTCAACCTGTGGGACAGGTTGCCTACGAAGTTCGGGATTTGTCCGGTAAAACTCTTGGTGTATGTCATGCATAGGACATTAAGAGTTAACTTCGATCTGTATATTTTATTGATACCTATCTGTATATATATCCTACATATATAAGTATGTCATAGTTTTAGTATAAAAATAACTTTAGATAGTATTAGGTGAGGTTGCAGATATCATTAGTATTTGCCAAGGGTTGATCCCATATTAGTTAGTTTGTTTCGTGATCCAATGAGTTTTCCTAATGGCCTCGTCGTGTGACGTATCGGTTGCATTAGTGTGGACACGTATATTAGTAAGTTTGTTTCGAAGTCCAATGAGTTTTCCTAACGGCCTCGTCGTGTGACATATTGGTTGCATTAGTGTGGACGTGTATTTTCTTAGTATGTATATCTGACCCGTATATAGTTATGTTGTACAGTATTTGGTATCTGTCTGTTTAGCTTCAGTTTGTCTTATTGGGTTTGGAGTCAAAAATGCTGAAGAATTGACGACCTCTGGGGTCCTTTAACTAGTCCGCGTTGAGCGTTGACGTCTGTATATAATGTACATATTTTGGTGTTGTATATATTATCATGTTAGTTTATATTTTGAATATTAGGGTTTGTAGTCATAAACAACTAAGGCAGTGACGATCCTTGGGGTCCCTTAATAATTGCTCACAGGAAGTGAGACCATATATTTTTTTGTCGTATTCTAGCCATAGCTGTTTATCTTTCGAATATTACCCATTTTACCTATCGGAATCTAGTGTTCCTCATCTTTTCAGCTCCGGTATACAACCGTTTCAGTTGCTAAGCAACTTTCTTAGGGGTGGGGGGTTCATATTGAACTCAAAATTTATGTATTTGTCTTCGTCTTTTAAGTTCTAGTTTGTTTTCTTTGGCCGATCCGAGACTGGGGTTGAAATCTGTCAGGTTAGACCTGAGGTTCTCTATGGGGTTTCGATACAGAGGGCAACGGTCGATCCTTTTGGTTAGTACAGCTCAACCCCAGTGTAAAACTCGGACGGACCACCATTTCGTTTTTCAGTGTCGTGTAGTGTCCCCGATATCTTGTCGTAACGTTATCCATGATCTGTAATAGTCGGTTTCATTAATCATCTTTCCAACACGCCCGTGTTTCATTTTGTTTTGAAAAAAACCAGTAACCCGCGCCGATAGGTTCCGTTCCTGTTTTAGGCTAGTTCGACTACTTAGTTAGTTTTGAAGGCTTATTTCGGGTAAAACTGTCGATTGAGTAGGGTTACCTTAACGTAATACCGTATCGAGGAACTTGCGTGAACATGTATGATGATTTCGACATCTGCTGAGCTTCACGTAAAACTTTCCATTTTGTCAAAACCCTCCTGGTTCGTTTGAGTGAGCATGATGATTTCGACGCTTAGACGTTTTGATTACATCTGCCTAGCCACATACCAACCATGAGATCTTTCATTACCTAGAGTTCATACATAGCCCGGCTTTATTGTGGAGAGACTCTTCTCAGGGCGGGGTCGTCCCCACGTTCTGTTGCGGATCAATTCTCATTGTTGTAGTTCACATTTTTCAATTCTTCCAAATTTGGAATATATTTAAATTTCCCTCAGTACACTGCCAAATAATCAGCATTGGCAGTACTAAATCCCAAATTGGTACTCCACCACACGCGCTGTCTCTCTCGAGAGGTGAGTTCAGGTGATCGAGCGCGAATCGGTTCTCTTTGCATGCTGTCGCCCTCTGATTGGCCGAAAACATTTTGCGAATTACCATATATGGTAATAAATGAAGCAAAAATGCTTCGACTCGTGACCGTGGTGAAGTGAGTGAGAGTTGCGTAGAATAGTTGTTGCCGTCAAGTCGGACGATGGGCCGTGCCGCTGGTTATTGTAAATGGTGCCGGATCTTTTACCGAGGCAACGTGTTGTTGTTGTTTTGTCGTTGAATCTGCTGCGGCGATAGATACGCGGACAGTTGTTTTTTTTTAGTTCGTTTCATTTCGCATTTACCAAGAACTTAAATCCTACGGACTTTCCGAGTTGGCAGGCGCTTATCGAGGACACGGCCCACTGCAAGGCGCTGGATGTGTGGAACCGCGTGCGGAAGCCTGCAACATCAACAGCTCGCCGGTGGTGGTGATCGCAGCCGACACAATTGTCGGGCTCAGCGATAAAGTGTACAGGAAGCCCGGGACACCGAATCGAGCGTTCGACATGCTGACGAAAAGAACTTGTGTGTAAGGAAATAAATGAATACGCTGAGCTTCTGGAAGCGCTTCATCTACAAGAAATCAAAGGTTTACCACCAGGTGGTGGCTTGCAATCAAAATATGATGTCATTGAGAAAACATTTAAGGAGATATGGCCTAACTTGGCGTACCAGTGTGAAAGCCCAACACGTTGATTTCCGATGTTTCGACCTCACTACCTGAGTGTTTGCAATTTTAATTTCACTCTTCGATAAAAATTAAAATTGAGTGTTTCATGTGAAAGCTCTTTGTAATAAATACTTGTATAAAATATCTATCGTAAGTAACTAAAATCAGTTAGAAAAACACCATTTAAGAGATTCATTTGTTCTACATACAAAAAATATATAAAAAGTGAAAATAATATGAAGTGAGTTTTTCATGGTTTCTCCCCTCCTCAGCATGTGCGTGATTGGGTTTTGTCCGGTTCTTGATGTTTCCTTTCTTTGTTCGATGTGAATTTTTATTAGCCCACGACCTGGTGAGCTAGCCGGTTAAAAAAAACATTTTTATCTATGGTCGCCACTATGCGGCCACAGTTGGTGGGTGCTCCGCACGGATGCCTCCTCTCGGCGGTCATCTTCCATGTTGCGTCCGAAGTGGCGGGGCACATGGAGGATGATTGGCTGGGAGGGAGGTGAGTGAATGCGGGGCACGCAACAATGTACATACATAGTAGATTCGTGAGAGCTTCTGAATTTCACAAATAATCCTGGAGCAAACAGATACTGTTTTTTTTTTTCTTTTTTTGGATCCAAAATTGTAAAAATTAGTTAGCGATAATTCATTCAAACGAAGTGTTTCAAAATATTATTCAGCACAAAAAAAATATACCAAGTAAAAGAATGAAAATAGTGTTGATATGCTTCTGCGCCAAAATAAAAACCGATCTTCATAATCTAAATTCATCTCAATTCACTTGCAGTGCTATTAGCTTGCAATAAATTCGTTTCAAAATACCAAATTAAATGAAAAAGCAATTGATTCGTTCGTTCAGTTACTGTTGATGTTGATCAATTCAAATATTTTTTACCTAATTTTGTTTTTGTTAAATCTATACTACAATACTTTTTGTTTTCTTTATTGTTGTTTCCTTTGAAATATGTTAGTAGAGAATTTGAATTTATTTTTTTATCAACGTTTTCATCTACTGTTGCAATTTATCACGATCGAGCAGTTATAAAAAATGAGAAGCCCTGAATGACTTTCACTGGAGGTGAAAATCACACTGGACACAACCGAACCTCCCCGAGAGACCCAGGTCACACCAAACCATTTTAATGAGACTCGCAGATGATATATGAAATTTGTTATTGAATTTCGCCTAGTTTAAATGTTTGTTGAAAGAAAAATGAGCTATGAAGAAAATGATGCATTATTGTTAGGTGAGGTAGACGTAAAATGGAATGGAAGTTAGCGCCGAGCCAACACCGAAATCACCATTGAAGAAGCACGTAAGTAAATAAAGGGAGCCAAAGTTGAAGAAGTGAAATCTGCAAAAATTCGGTATCGGAACAGATCTTGACGAGTTGGCCGATTCAAATACAGTTGATTTATATATGAAAACGTAAGGGAGTCCATTGCTTCACGTAAGTTTGGGTATCATGACGTAGGATGTGAAGGAATAACATCACCAAATATGGTATGGGAAGTGTGGCTGTGGATCTCTAGCTTACCGCTCATGAAGAATATTAGCCGGTTGTTGAATTCAAACATCAATACACACGAAACACATCGGCTCGATAATCTTTTCAAACGGAGTTTCATTCTATGAAACGTTATCTGAAAAACATTATTCCAAAGATATCTCTAAATGCAACGGAGGACGACCTGCTCATCCTCTTTGCATTTTGATAGTCTCTGACTATAAGAGATTCGCTTTTTTCTAGCTTTTCATTTTGAGCTGGATTTTCGGCATTTGGCCGAATTTTTGAGGGAACAAAAATCCTACAGAGCTCTTGGTTGCTCAGGCCATGACGGAGTATGGCGTGCGGGGGATCCACGACCTGCCACGGGAAAAGAAAGCAGAGAAATCCGCCATTGGAAAGTTGCTTGCGTTTGGACACATGGTGCAGGCGAGAATTTTGAGGATCGCAATAACTTCCAACCGTGAAAAAAAGAGTGGAGGGACTCCGGAAAAAGTTAGTACGAAGCAAAAATACCAAGAAGATAATTAAAGTTGACCCGAAGGAAAAAATTAACGAGACCATCTTGGCGCTCACATAGCTAAGCAGTAAGTACAAAACAGCCTGTACTGATTTTCGGCAAACAGTAGATGAGGAAAGTTAATGGTATTTTCTCTGAACAATACGAAGCATAGTTGCAACTGTCCTTGCAAGAGCTTTGCAAAAAGTGTGAAGAGATAATACGTATTAATTGTGATAAAATTAAAATGTGCTATGAGGACAAGATCAGGAATTTAAAAAGTGCAGCTCTACGCAATAGTACCGCGGCTTCGAGGGCAAATGAGAAAATTAAAATGTCTAGTACGAAAATCATCTCATTTTTTTATGTTACTTCAAACTTGTTTTCTAATCTTTCCCGTTTGTAATGGAAATGATTTGGTATAATTCCTTCCTTTCTCGTCGCAATTGTACTTTTTTGGCTCCACTCCGTTATTTTTCTTGAATTTGGTAGATCGTGAGCCCTCGGGGTTGATTTGTATCGGTAAATGTTGATTGATATAGGTCCAATTCCTTTGTGTTGCAGCATGGTAGAATTCTGCCAATAGATAGATGTGCAAACTAATCTGCTTTTCCCTGACAAATTCGCGGACTTGCATCTCCCTTTTCAAGCATGCTGATTGTTTTTTAATTAACCAATAAACTTTAATTTTCGCGTATTATTATGGGTCGGCAAAAAGCTACTCCGGTGTTGTTGAAAAGTCTCGAAGAAATTACTCGATGCTCTGGAAGATCTCCCATAAGTTGCTTCGACACACGAGGTTTTGATTTGAAGCAAATGATGCACTTGCAAAACAGCCCTTTGACAGTACTGCACACCCGAGTGGCCAATACGATTGCCGTAACGCAGCTAATGTCCCATCAATTCCCGTATGTAATTTTTTTCGGTGTTCATGCTCATCGATGAGTTCTGTGAGTCTCGAACAATGAGATAACAACACTCGGCGTTTTGAATCTTGCTGAATGCTTGAGTTTACTACCAACACGCAACAACCCATCTTTGTCTATGAATGGATTTAAGTCTCTTAAAATGCTATTTTTTTGAGATTTGATGGTCCTTTTGTAAGTTAAATTTTAATTGCTGCTCCTTCCGTATGAGACACTTTGTTACATGTTCTAATTGATTAGCTTTTATGAACCGAAGAGTTTAAGCTTTGATTCCTTTCTGAATCTTTGCGCTACTCAAAGAAACGTAGCAGTTATTCCAATAAGCTTAGTGACAACAATTTATCGAACGGATCGATATCGTCTCGTATCTGGAATAAAACCGTTGTTGACTGAGTCGAATAACTCAACTGATTCTCGTCAATTTAAGGTATTTCCGGGGAATATTTTATCACATGATCTTCTAGCCATCGAGGACCGTTCGACCACAGCCGACAAATGTTCAACTGGTTCGGTTTCACTACCCGAGACACAAGGTCAGCAGGGCTTTTGTTTGTTCTCACGTGATTTCAAACGTCAATCGCTGATAATTTCTGAATTTCGCCTACTCGATGAGCAACGAAAACAGGTAATTTTTTTATGCCTTGATCCAATGTCCATTAGAAAGTTTTCGCTATTGTCAATTCCAATGCGCCTTTTACTTTGGTCATCAATTGAGCATGTAGCTGAGCTCCACATACGAGTAGTTTCAACCTCGGAATTGATATCGTTTTTAATGGAGCGGCACGCGATTTTCAGCACAATAACTGCACCTGAATAATTTCATGAGAATCAATGTTCTGTATGTAAACATAAGCCCCATAACGCGTTCACTAGCGCCACAAAACCCATGAACCTCTAGAACTACATTCATGTCATTGAGGATGATTGTTCGTGGCATATGGAAATCGTTCATCATCAAATCGTTCATTTCATAATCCGGCCACTCACTGTGGATGTCTGAAGGTAGAGATTCATCCCTATCGATTTGAAGTTTCTATAGCTTTTGAATGATTATTTTTGTGATGAGTATCACAGGCCCGAGAACACCCAATGGAGCAAATATTTGAGCTATACTGGATAAAATCGATCTTTTCGTGTGTGAGCTCAGATTCGATGACTTGATATTGATTGTGTCTTGAAAAACATCTTTTGATGTATTCCATCTTACGCCGAGAGTCTTTGAAGTCCCATCTTTATCCAATTCCAAAACAGTATTCGAGACAGACAATCCGAACAGGTTTTTGAGCAACTCTTGATTATTTGAAGCCCATTGTCGAATAACTAACTAGGAGAGGACCAGGTTATGGAATCACAGATTTGGACGAAATTTGTCACATAAGTAGAAGACGTCAAGGATATTCGATCCTTAAAATATTAGAGCGCAACACTCGTCCTTTTTTGAGAAAAACGTCCTTAAAGTTTTTTGCGCTGCTATTGTATTATTAAGTTTTCACAACTGACAGAAGCGTTCCGGTGTAGGTAGCAAAGGCACTAGCACGCGATCAAGGGGTCGTGTGTTCGATCCCCGGTCGGGGTATTGATTTTCTTTTTGAATTATTGTCGTCGTCGTCGGCGTCGTGTGTTCGATTACCGGGGTGAGTATTGTTTTTTTGAATAATTGTGAATGTAATTTTTTTATGGTGAATCAGCAATGTTCACTTACAAATACATTTATTTTTACAAACCAGCAAATTATTCGATTATTTAGATATGTAAATTATACTGAAAACTCATTGTTGAACGGATAGAGTCTTAAAAGCTGTTGTAATCGAAGCAAAATCATAGCTAATGGTAAGATCATCCTTGATTCCTCGAACCAATCCTGCTTCCTCTTCGTGCCTCAAAGCCAAGTCGGCAAAAGCCAATAAACCACGGTGACGCCCATTGTATCGAGTCATAAATGTTATGGTGGTCAATTATTCAACATCATAGCATTCATGGCCACGTTGGGCGCCACCCTGGTTTATTGCATTTGCCGAGTTGGCTATGAGGCACGAAGAGGGCGCAGGATTGATTCTAGGAACAAGGGATGATCCTACCGCCAACTATGATATTGCTCGATTACAACCGTTGTTTGATTGCACCGCAACCGTTCAACAATGAGTTTTCAGTATAATTTACATATTTAAATGAACGAACAGTTTGCTGTTTTGTAAAAATAAATGTATTTGTAAGTGAACATTGCTGATTCACCATAAAAAAACTACATTCATAATTATCCAAAAAAACAATACTCACCCCGGTAATCGGACACACGACGCCGACGACGACGACAATAATTCAAAAAGAAAATCAATACCCCGACCGGGAATCGAACACACGACCCCTTGATCGCGTGCTAGTGCCTTCGCTAACTACACCGGAACGCTTCTGTCAGTTGTGAAAACTTAATAATACAATAGCAGCGCAAAAAACTTTAAGGACGTTTTTCTCAAAAAAGGACGAGTGTTGCGCTCTAATATTTTAAAGATCGAATATCCTTGACGTCTTCTACTTATGTGACAAATTTCGTCCAAATCTGTGATTCCATAACCTGGTCCTCTCCTAGTAAGTCATCTTTTGCTAGTAGTTCCGTCACTTGATCACAAATCATCAAGGCAACTTCGATGGAATTCGCTCCTGTTATTAAATCATCGACGAATATGTCTCTCCGGGCCACCATAGCTCAAATCGAAAAATATTTTTCCTCCAAATCAACCAATTGAAAAAAATAGCACCAACAATCTTTCCAAAGGCATTGTGATTCTATTTGTTAGTTTCAACAACTAACGAGCACATTTTTAAAAGTAAAAAAGTTTTATAAAAGTTGTGTAATAAAAATATTTAAGGTTATATTAACCGTTTGAAAACTATTTGAACAAATCTTGTAAAAACCTCAAAATAAGGCGAAAGGAAAAATTGCACCAGAATTCCAAAATGCACTTAAAGTTAAAAAAATAGAAAAAATGAATTGGTTTTATTAGTTTGCGACAGTTATCTGTTCCAGCTGATGACGTCTTTCCTTTTTAATATTTAGTTGCGTGACCTTTATTGGCAATAACGGCTGCATAACGTTTTGGCATTGAATCAACCAAGTTCCGGCATCGACTTTGCGGAATTTCGGTCCAGGACTCCTTAATCACATTCCAAAGTGATTCGTTGCTGGTTGGCTTGGTAGCAGCAACAGCTTTTTTAACATTAGCCCACAAATTCTCAATAGGGTTGAGATCTGGTGACTGCGCAGGCCACTACATGACGTTCACTGAATGCTCTCTGAACCATTTCTTCGCTTTCTTGCTGGTGTGTTTGGGGTCGTTGTCTTGTTGAAAGACCCACAGCAAAGGCATCTCGTACACTGCATAAGGTAGAATAATTTTTTCCATTATTTCAACGTAAACGTGTTGGTCCATAATTGTTTTTATCCAATGTATTGGGCCTGTGCCATAATATGAAAAACAAGCCCACACCATTACACTTGATCCTCCATGTTCAATGGTTTTACATGTGTGTATCCTAGGAAAGGTCGGTCTGTTGATCTTCCCATGTGAGTGCGGCATCAGCAGGTTGGCGAAAATAGGTAGGCGGAAATTATCCAGATGGTGTCAGGTGAAATGGTGCAATTCAAGTAAATTCAGGTGCGCGTGTTCGACTGTAATCTGATTATGCGCGTTCTGAGAGAATCGTCGTTAACTTATATATATATACAGGGTGTTTCGGAGTTGATGGTATTAAATGAAACCACGGAATCCTTGAAGTCTTTTGAGCAAAAAATCGTATGGACGGGTGGTAAATCGGAAGGGGTTTCGAGATATAAGGGGGGGAGTAACCACGCTCCTCACCCACGATCTGGCACGTGTAAACCATCATAACTATTTTATTGTTATGTGTAGACTTTTGAAAAAGGATGCGTTTGATAGCCTGTCAATGTATCTTTTCAGAAATGTATTAACAAGTGCCCCCAATGCTGCCAGTTTTACACGAAAAAATGAGAAACTTAAAACAACCGGGAAAAAGTTAGTAATTTTGACTTTCGCGGCCGTGTTAAACGCTAAAGTGATGTCCTAACCTATAAAATTTATTATCTTGACAGAAAGCCTTACTTTCTGCTTGACAACTTCCGAAGAAAAAGGTTGCCAATTTTCCTTTGTTTCCTTCGAAAAATAGAAAACTCATTATTTGTGTGATTCTTCAGAATTACCCAAACGTCATAAAATTTTATTATCTACCTGACATAATCCCACCGTCAAAAGATTTTTGAGTGATTGGTTTTCTTCATGCTATTTGTTGGACCTGCTTTATTATTGAAGGGTTTTTAAGCTGAGATAATTAAAATCCGACGTTTTGGGAATAACATAAAGTTAATGTTTAATAATTAGCACCTGATAATACAAAGGGGTATAAATGTTGTGTCGAAATGCTGCATAACTTAGTCGAATAGTCAATTGAAAAGAATCAAGGAGTGCTTATTTCTAAACATATACAATCATGGCTAACTTTACCAACGAGAAATATGCTGACATGCATTACATTTACGGATTTTGCGATGGCAATGCCGCATGTGCACAGGAGGAATATCAAACGTGGTATCCGACCCGACGATTACCGGATACCAAAACCTTCATGAGACTGCATAGAAACTTACGAGAGTTTGGACAACCGACCAGGAACTTTCAGGGACGCCTATCAGGAGGAGCGCATACTCGCCATAGTACGCAACGAACCAGACGTATTAACTCGCAAGCTAGCTTTGCGGCTGGGCTTATCGGCGACCACAATTTGGAAAGTTTTAAGCAAGGAAAGGATGCGCCCTTACCATTTTCAACCCGTGCAAGAGTTACTTCCCGAGAATTACGTGAAAAAGGTTGAGTTCTGTGAGTGGCTTATCGAACGGGATCGAACAGACTCCAACTTCATTAGTAACATTTTATGGACCGATGAGTCACATTTTTCAAGGGATGGTGTCAACAACTTCCACAACAGCCATCTATGGGCTATTATCAATCCCAGAGTAACCAGGACCACCTCTGCATAGCGTAGATTTAGCAGAAACATGTGGGCAGGCGTCCTGGGGCGTAGGATAGTTGGGTCATTCCGTTTGCCGAATAGGCTGAATTCTGCCGGATATCTAAAAATTTTGGATAACGAGTTGCCAGCTTTACTGAAAGATACACCAATATACAATTTGAACAGGATGTATTACCAACACGATGGTGCTCCAAGCCATACTGGCCAACAAATCACCCATTGACATGCCTCACACTATCAGGAAGGTTGATAGATCGAAATGGTCCAATTAGGTGGCCACCCCGGTCTCCAGATCTAACTATCCTTGTTTTTTATGTGTGGGGTGCAATGAAGCAAGAAGTGTACGAGACACCTGTGTCATCAGTTAAAGAATTAGATTTAAGAATTGAGGCAGCTAGTGAAAAAATAAGAGAGGAACTCATGCATTTCGATGTAGTTACAGAAATTAAGAAAAGAGCTATTCTTTGCATTTCTGTGGTAGAAAGACACTTTGAACAGTTGATGTGATCACAAGCAATACAGAAATACTGCTATTTAATGATAAGTTCAAAAGAAATTGCTACTTTAGATCTTTAGTTATTATTTTCCATAATAAAGTAAGTAAGCAAAATTTCACAAAATTTTAGTTTTCTATTTTTCGAAGGAAACAGGAAAATTGGCAACCTTTTTCTTCGGCAGTTGTCAAGCAGAAAGTAAGGCTTTCTGTCAAGATAATAATTTTTATAGGTTAGGACATCACTTTAGCGTTTAACACGGCCGCGAAAGTCAAAATTACTAACTTTTTCCCGGTTGTTTTAAGTTTCTCATTTTTTCGTGTAAAACTGGCAGCATTGGGGGCACTTGTTAATACATTTCTAAAAAGATACATTGACAAACTATCAAACGCATCCTTTTTCAAAAGTCTACACATAACAATAAAATAGTTATGATGGTTTACACGTGCCAGGTCGTGGGTGTGGAGCGTGGTTACTCCCCCCTTATATCTCGAAACCCCTTCCGATTTACCACCCCCCCTCCCATACGATTTTTTGCTCAAAAGACTTCAAGGATTCCGTGGTTTCATTTAATGCCATCAACTCCGAAACACCCTGTATATATATATATATATATATATATATATATATTGATATATATAAATGTGTATATATATATATTTATATATATGTATATATATATATAAATATATATATATATATATATATATATATATATATATATATATTTATTTATTTATTTATTTATTTATTTATTTATTTCGCCGAAACAATCACATGTCAACATATAAAAATATAAAATATACATTACACAATATACTTAACACTAAAATACGTGCTACATTCAACGTTAATTTATACTGTTGTATGCACGTCATAATTAAGGGATAGATAATGGAAGGGCTTTAGAAATGCTGGATTTAAAATTGAACTTGGAGACGATAGGGGAGTAGTGTTTGCTCAAAGTGTTAAAGATTTTACAGCACCTTATAACTGGTTCATTATCTGCATACCTAGCAAGATGCTGATATTCAGTTAGTAAACGTGTATTACGCGTTCTTCTCACAAGCACATTAACCTTTATTTTATTCGTCAAATACTCCACTTCAATGTGGCCCCTAATCACATCAAAGGCGAAACAAGAGGACAACACTGTTCTTCTGGTTTTAAGAGTAGACAAATTCAGAAGCTCCAATCTAACTTCATAAGGAGGCAAGATTTGATAGTCATCAGGGCTATAAAGGTCTATCAGAGCAAACAACAAGAATTGTTTTTGGACAGATTCTATTCTCGTATCATGAACTCCGAAATGTGGGTTCCATACATTACAGGCATATTCAAGAGAGAGAGAACCAGTGAGGTAAATAATGATTTAGTAACCCACAGATTTTTAAACTCTTTGGCTCGTCTTTTGATAAAGCCAAGCTGTTTATGAGCTTTGGAGAGAATAGTATCGTAGTGCAAATTGAAGCATAGTTTCTTGTCTAGGACAACTCCAAGGTCAACAATGTTTTCTTTCCCATCCAATACCGTATTGTTGAGAACGTATGCATTGTTCAATATTGTGGTTGTACGGGAAAAAGTCATTACAAAACATTTCCCAACGTTTAGATGAAGTTTGTTCACATCACACCATTGTTGGAGCGAAGTTAGTTTTGATTAGAGGAAAACAGTATCAGATTGAGATTTAATGGTGTGATATATCTTCAGATCGTCAGCATAAAGAAGATGTGATACGTTTGAGAGTTTTTCAGATAAATCTGATATAAAAACATTAAAAAGAGGGCCGAGGTGACTGCCTTGAGGTACACCAGAGTGTACTAGAATCGGCTTGGACAAATATCCCTGAAATTTAACTAATTGACTTCGGTCTCTTAGGAAGGAACTGAGCCAATTGAGCATAGAGCCGGTGATTCCTATTTTCTGCAATTTGGAAATGAGTATGGAGTGATCAACCCGGTCAAATGATTTACTAAAATCTGTGTAGATTGCGTCAATTTGGTAACCCATCTCCATTTTACATAGGACATCAGAAACTAAAACCATGAGATTGGTTGTAGTTGATCGGCCCTTGCGGAAACCATGTTGTTGTTCATTTAGAAGAGGCTCAATAATAGCTGAGAGTTTATGGCGAACGATTTGTTCAAATAGTTTAGGGATTATAGATAGAATGGCAATACCGCTATAGTTCAAGACAGAACGCTTGTCACCACTCTTAAAGATAGGAATTATATGGGAAGATTTCTAATAAGTTGGGAAACTCCCATTTGTCAAAGATTTATTAAAAAGAAAGTGAAGAGGTACTTCAAGCTGGTCCATACACTGTACGGTACGGTGGTACAGTACCACAAAAAATGGAG